>JAJOOO010079718.1:0-13339 GCA_029582685.1 Solanum piurae
AGCCACTGAAAGTAGACATTTTTCCGATTGGATATCAGATACATAGAAAAATAGTTTAAATACACAAAATGAACAGATCAGATACATTTAATCGTTAAGTACATATCGATATCGTGAAAAAAGCAAAAAGTATGAAGTGCGAGAGATACATAAAAAAAATTATGTCAGATTCATAGAAGAAGAGTTCGGATACATAGAATGAACATATTAGATACATCTAATCATTAAAGTTATACATCAGATACATAGAAGAACAATTCAGATACATAGTCAAATACACACAAAAAATTGATTTTTTGAAATTTTCTAAAGTTTTTAAACGCATGATTTTATCCTTAATTTATTTTTTTCAGTTACATTCTTTATTTAAATACACTTAATTATATATATCTAATTAATATGTATCCGAAATATATGTATCTAAATTCGCCAGATACATGTATCCAAGGTGTGAATTGTGGTAGAATTGGTAATATTGTAAACTCATGGGAAAAGAGATAATTAGCTTCTAAACTAGTGGGATTTGTGTTGTTTTATAATTATGTGGTTCATGTATTTTAAACAATTACGTATTAGTATACTTATATATTTTAGTGTTGACAATTTTGTATCAATTGAGCCGTCTTAGCTCAGTGGTAGAGCGCGTGGCTTTTAACCACGTGGTCGTGGGTTCGATCCCCACAGACGGCGAATATTTTTTTTCTAGAATATCTTAAACTTAATTTGGAAATTTTTATTTTACTTCCTAACCTGAAAACATCAATAGACAATAATTATTTTCTTTTCTAGAATATCTTAAACTTAATTTGGAAATTTTTATTTTACTTCCTAACCTGAAAACAACAATAGACAATAATTTTTTTCTAGAATATCTTAAACTTAATTTGGAAATTCTATTTTACTTCCTAACCTGAAAACAACAATAGACAATAGTCACAACTCACAAGAGCTTTGCAAGTTTAATCCAGTCCAATTTTCATTTTCTTTAAATGATATTATAGTTAAATCCGACTTTGTTGTTGTATTTCACAATGTTAAGTTCTTGTTTTATGTCATTTACACTCCAATTGTTTAAACATGGGCTATGCAGAAGGGTGTTAGAGTTGTGTAACACGTTGTTGTCTCCTTATATGATCATAGACCTCCTAATTTCGCATGTTAGAATCAAATTGAACCCAAATTCCAGTTTTGTTTACAATCTTCCTATGCTAATCTTTCTCATAGATTAACAGATAGCAAATTCCATCCAATTCTTTTATGAAAACTTTTCTTATTTTGATTTTCAGTTACATAAACTAAGAGGGACACCACCCAAACTAAATTCATTCGGTTACTGCATCACATTATTCAAAGGCAATGCATTTTTAAGAAAAATATAGAACAAGTTCAAAACATTATAAGAGTTTGATGACTTACAGTTTGGGATAATATCTTGGATTGATCATAGAATATGGTTTTACTTATGTTTTTTCAATGTCAAAGGTATTTTCGACTCTCTTTTTTATTACTTAAAGTACTAAAAAAGCAAAAAATTAAAACCTCTAATTTGACGGGAAAAAAATTAAGGACCACTAAAAAAAAAATTGTGTTGATGACCTCTGGTTTGATGAACAAGCATTTGGCAAAATGGGCCAATTCGAATTTTGAGTTAAGTTTGATTATCTGCCCAAATGGCCTTTTTTGGTCATCACTAGCTTTGTGTCCATGTTTTGATATTTTTCTTACAAATATAGCTTAAGCACTATGGAAATAATGAAAAAAAAGAGTATAATTTACATAAATTTCATAGTGTTAAGAGCTAATTACATTATTTTCTACTATTTTTTAAATTATAAGAATCCCTTAAAATTTATGGATTCCGAATATATCACTAGTCTTCCGGATACATCAAAGACATCCAGATACATAGGGAGGGGATGTATCCAAGAGGGAAGAGATGTATCAGAGGGAAATAAGGATGTATCAGCGAGAGAAATAGGATGTATGAAGGGAGTGATGTATCTGAGAGGAGATTAAAAAAAAAAAGATAGAGAATTTAAATATTATGATTAAATAAAATGTATATTTAGGTAATTTTTCCAAAAAAAAGCACATTTTTGAATAACTCTAGACTAGTTTGGTGTATAACAATTGTGCAAAAATAGTTGTATAACTTACCTAAATCACATAGTGTAAAGAGTAAATTACATCTTATTCCTACTTTTTTTTTTCTAATTACAATATTCCCTTAAAATTTGTACCTTCTGTATACATAAGTCACCAACCGGATACATTAATTCGATACAAGAAGAATCCTTTTATTGCGCTAAAAAGGGGGAAAATATTTTCTGTTGCGCTTAAAAAGGAACATAAACGTAAATTAAATATCAAATTCATAAATCATGCAATTATGTTGTTTGCACTGCTAATCAATCTCTCCCAAAGTATAACAACATCAAAAAATTCAAATTTCAAATTTCTTCTCCAAAATTTTCAAAAATCTTTTCAATTTAGATTCAAAATCATTGAAAAATTGAGTTGATACATCATGAATATCTCTATGTTGTTGAGATATTCAAGAATATGAGAAAGTGAGGTGAGTTGAATCAGTCATTGCAGCTTGAAGATCGATGAGTTGAGAAAAATCTAGAGATTTGAGACATTACAGAGACGAGTGTTGCTTTATCCTACAATTGTTTGAAGATCCTCTCGATTTTTATTCAAAATTGTCAAAAAAAATTGAGATTTAAATTTTTTCTCTTAGTTCATCGAAGATCCTTTCAGTTTTGATTCAAAATTATCGAAACAGATTTGAGATTCAAAATTCTTCTCCCAGTTTATCGAAGATCCTTTCAATTTTGATTCAAAATTGTCAATTTTTTTGAAAGGATGCATCATGAATATCTTCGTTAGTCTGTACTTGGAGGTGAAGAAACATGAGCGGAAATTTGTAATGTATCTAGTATACATTGATACAACACGCAAAAAGGCTGGAGAGATGTTGTGTAGTTGATTTTTTTATTTGTGATCTCGAGATATTGTGTAGTTGATTTTTTGTGAATAGTTGTATCATTGGTTATTGTAATGTATCTAGTACATATTGTAAGATGGTTTTAAAATTGTACCGCTATGTGTTAGTTTGTTGTTACATAATTATCATAATTTGATACATAATAAAGTAGTCAACATTGTCACTGTTATGTATCATATACTTATTATTGGAACTGATACATACTGCTCTAATTATAGAACATTATGATTAATGTATCAAGATAATTTTTGGATAATATATACATATACATAGCCTTCTAAGTTGGATAAGACTGAACAAACATTAAAGATCGTAGATACATAACACACAACTGATTGGGTACTGTCTATAAAACCTTTTTACATTTGAATAGGATTAAAGATACATTGTAGAACTTGATACATATATGATACATTAGTAGTATGTATCAAGTACATTTATATTGGTTAGGATAAACACCGTAGATACATCGTTTCGTTGTTTATATCTATTTTCCATGAAAGTTTTCATCATCAAAAACTATATGTATCAGAAAATTGTGGATGAAAAAGCTAAAAATAATTATTTTTAAAAAAACGATAATTCAAGAACTGGAAAGAAAAAAATTTGATGAAGAAATAGTTCTACCTCTTTAGGAACTTGAAATCGATGAATTGGAGAAAGAATAGATTTGAAATTCAAAATTAGAATGATGAAGGTAACTACTGATCTGTGAGAGTGATTTTAGTCGTGAAAATTGGAACAAAAATTGCTGGGTTAGAGGGCTGTGAGTTATGTATCTAGAAAAGGAGAGAAGGAGAGAAAAATAGGGATTTTTGTAATATTTTAAAATGATTGGGAATTTTAGAGCATATGGAAAGAAAGATTGTGTAGTTAGGTAATTTTTCCAAAATAGTATGGTCTTGAATGTTATCCTCTTAACTCTTAAGATCCGAAGTTGTGCAATCGGCCCAAAATAGCGTGGATAGGATTTTTCAAGCCGATTTAAAACTAAAGCTTATAAGCCCGACCCATATAGGCCATTGGCCCTTGAGGCTTGATCGGGGCTGGGCCGGGGTCAGCCCATGGGCAAAAACTTTTTATTCAAGAGTAATTTATAATAATCTCTAGTATATAAACTAATAATTCGAATACACGCTATGTTCTAATATTATGAATCTTCGTACCCAGATACATGTATCTCGGAATATATGAAATCAAAATTAGGTTAATTTGTTCAAGATACACTCTATCAAAGTAGATTCGCATGTATCTAAGATACATATACAAATCTCCTGCCCTCGCCTCCCTCCCATCTTGCTTGTCACTCTCTTATCTACCTCGCATGGTATGCGAGATACATGCTAATTACACTAAAATTTTGCTAGTGTTATTGAAACAACACCATTGTTTGCCATATTTAATTTGAAAATCTTCTCATTTTCTTGATGTTATAGAATTACAAGTTTGAAAAGAAAAAAAATAAAAAAATAAAAAAGAAGGGCTAGCCCGCCCCACCCCTCGGCCCTTCTAGGGTTGGGCTGGGTTGAGCATTTACGGGCCCTACCAAATGAAGGGCCAGCCCGCCCTAGCCCTTCAAATTCCTTGGCCCGCGAGGCTTAGGCTTGGTGGGGCTGGGCCGGCCCTTTTTGACAGCTCTACAAATAACTTAAGTTTATATTAACGGAATCCATGCCTCGAGAAATTAAATCCTTTAGCAACTTTTTCTATTGTTTCTCTCTCTCCGCTACGTTTTCTTCAAATTAACCTTATGCGAAGAACCTTAACCTCAACCTCAACGATTTAAAATAAAATTCACGAGAAAATAAAATATAAGTCATAATTTTATTCAACAGAGCAAACATTATTATAAAAAGAAAAAGATTATTACCCGTTAAATCCAAAGTTTGTACTCCAACGACTTCATTGAACGGAATTTGCTTAATTTTTCAGAAAGTGAAATTTATAAAATGGTAGATTTGTAATTTATTTTTTTAAATTAATCAATTTTATTATTCTATTCATTTTATTTTACGTAAAGAAATTTGAGTAAATTAAATAAAATCCGCATTGATTAGCATATTCAAGTGCGGATTCAAGTCACTAACTTCAATTATGTGCTTAATTTTATGGGAAAATTACGCGTATAAGCAAACATATAATAGTTAATTACTTAACATAGCTATAGTTTGCCTTAATTACAATTCGCGGCCTACTTTTAGCTATAATTACGCAGCTCAGCTTTTTTGTTTTGTATAATTCGCACGTTTGTATAATTCAGAATTTGTATAATATATTTTGTATAACTTTTGTATAATTCAGAATTTGTATAATATAATTTGTATAACTGTTTACACTTCTGATGTTTGTAATTGTATAAATTCGTTATTTTGAGTTTATACAAAAATAACTGAATTATACAAATGTACCCGCGAATTATACAAACCTGTGAATTTATACAAATCCGTGAATTATACAAATGAGATAGCTTAAATTGTAGCTACAACCCATAAATATGCAAACTATAGCTATGGAGCATAATTAAGTTTATTAAAGTGGCTATTTGTGAAAATTCCTCTAGTTTTATTCAATCCATTGAATAAAATTAGGACTTATATCTTCTTTCCTCGATTTTATTTTGAATCGTTGACGTTATAGTTCTTTTCATAAGAGTAGTTTGAAGAAAAAAGGAGCGTGGATAGAGAAACAACTTAAAAAATGGGTTAAAGATTTAATTTCATGAAGATTTTCGTTAATATAACCTAAGCTATTTGTATTAAAAAAGGGAAAAAAGACAAATATATCCACGAACTATCGTAAATGGTATGCAGATATCCTCCGTTATACTTTTGGGACATTGGTGTCCTTATCCCAAAAGTATGATGGATGGTATCTGCATACCATGACCGATAGTTCGAGGATATATTTGTCATTTTTCTCTTAAAAAATGGACAAAGACTAAACCTGATAAGTTTTTGAATACTTAAAAGAATAAAATCGGTAAGTTTATAGTTAAGAGACTAAACCGATAAGTATATAGTTAAGAGATCAAAACTGATAAGTTTTTGAATAATTAAAAGATTAAATTCATTGAAGTGTATAATTAAGATACCATTTTAGACCTACTCCTGTGGTTGAAGTGAATATTTATATCATTTTATCGCTTACACCAGTGGACACATCGTGAGGGAGGAGGAAAAAAATCTATTCAGCTCCAAAACTCAAAATTCTCAGATCCAAATCTTGACCACAAATCACAATGTCAAACTTTGCCGGAGATGAAACTGCTCCTTTCTTCGGCTTCCTTGGTGCCGCCGCTGCCCTCGTCTTCTCATGTAAGTTCTATCTTAGATCTGCAGAGTCTATGGCAGCAGATGTTTGAATTTCGTCTTCTAGTAAACTATATTTACTTGAATTGTTTTGAATAATTTAGCACTTCTGCTGGTTCTTTGCATCTACCAGCTTGAAATCTCCGATCGGCCTCTTATCATATTTTATTCGTTATGCTAATTTGCTAGCTTTGCTTTTTTATTACTAGTAATTCAGTTTGTTACTTTGAATTATATATGGAGCTGAACAGTATTGAAAATTATATCATTTTATTAAATCTGTACCTGTTATGACCATCTAAGACAATGAGATTGTGCATCTATAAGCTTTGAATATTGGATCTGCCTATGCTGGAGATACGAGCATATCTTACGCGAATCGCCTGAGCTCATCTTATGCTTATTTGCAGCTGATGACAAATCTAATTTTATTTTGAATAATTCGTAGGTATGGGGGCAGCTTATGGAACAGCAAAGAGTGGTGTTGGAGTGGCGTCAATGGGAGTGATGAGGCCGGAGTTGGTGATGAAATCAATTGTTCCAGTGGTTATGGCTGGTGTGTTAGGTATTTATGGCTTGATTATTGCTGTGATCATCAGTACTGGGATTAACCCCAAAACAAAGTCCTATTATCTATTTGATGGCTATGCTCATCTCTCATCTGGACTTGCTTGTGGTCTTGCTGGCCTTTCTGCTGGAATGGCTATTGGTATTGTTGGAGATGCTGGTGTTAGGTATTGGTTCCTTTATTTTTTTAATTGGTTCCTTGTCCTTTTCTTTCTTTGCTTGCTAGTGCCTGTTGAATCTGAATTGAATAGTTAGAATGTGAAAGATCATATATGAAGAACTCCGCCACATTGATTTTTAGTGTTCTGCTGTTAGAACAAATTGATAGATGGTCTTTGTACTGTTCGTCATTGGTAACATGGAGAGGATAAACTTTTAGTTGTCGAACATTTTTACAAAAAAGAAAAAGAAAATTGTTTTAGCAGTCGGAACTAGAGTTCCAATGAGAGTTGATCTAGTGGAATGTAATCGAGATGCCTTAGTATGTGTTTTCGCAATGTTATGATTTGTGAAAATTGCATTCTAACATCTGCAGGGAACTTTTGAAATATAAAGAGTTCAAATAGAGAACATAGTTGCTTGGTAATTTTAATTAAGTTTCAATTTAATTCTTCAGTTCACCATCTTAATTTCAGATCCCCTTCCGTATAACGCAACAACTAAACTGAATCACACTGTGCTGATAATGTATATCAGACAATAATTCTGAATAAGAAAGATAACATTATCTTTTGTTTTTTGTGCTTGAGAACCTAAAAATTTAAATTATGGATTAAGACATGTTTGAATGATGATTTATAGTGAGGAGTATATTGTTTGCTCCGTTTGGTGACTCAAACCCACAACCTTAGGGTTGAAGGTGGAGGGTGCTTACCATGTGAGCAACCGAGTATACTACCAACTCCAATTAGAGTGGAAGCAATTTGTGTTTTTATTTGCGATGAGCAAGTAAATACAAAATATGTAGTAATAATATAATTATTGCACCCAAGGGTTTCATCTAGTAGTCAATGTGTTTAAGATTTTTTTATTTTTTTAGAATCTTGTGGTATTAAATTAAGATATGTCAAATGTACCAAAATTTCCATTAATCTTGTGGTCTTAAACATTCCCATGTGGAAAGTTGAAATTAAAGAGTTTCTAAAAAAGGAAAGAGTCTTTACTTAACCAAACTAAACAGGAAAGTAGGCCAAACAAATTGAAATGGAGAGAAGTAGGCCAAACAAATTGAAATGGAGAGAGGAATATAACTATGAGAAAGTTTTTAATGGTTTTATCATAGGAATGTATCACGAGTTCAAAACCTAACTATTGAACCAAATCTTGTTTTTAGGTGGAGGACCCATTGTCTCTGAGTTTCATAGTCGAAACAATCTCAGTCATAAAAAACTATAACCATGAAAAAAGTAGACGAGCTGTATTCTTTTCACCAGTTCTTATAAGTAGGAATGAGCAGAATTAAAAATTCTAGCAAACTTGTGCAATATATACTGACTACAATTCGAAATTGCTTAATTGTACTTCCTCCGTTCCAATTTATGTGGTAGAGTTTGATTCATCATGAAGTTCAAGAAAGACAGAAAGACTTGGAACTTTTGGTTTTAAACCTGCCATGACCATTTTGTGGTTATATCATGCCATTAAGGATCATGTGAAAAATTCAAAATTAAATTGTTTCCAATTATAGAAAGGCACCACTTTTTTTGGAATGATCTATTAAGGAAATAGTACCTCATGAATTGGAATATATGGAGTTGTTTGTTATTGCTTAGCTATTAAATATTTAGTTAACCATTGTGTACCATTATCCTTTGATAGTGGGAACATGTGTCTTCCGTAGGTTATTTTTTGGTTTTCAAGTGTAGAATAAAGTTATATTGGTTTTGAAAGTTCTAATATTACCATGACTAGAAGGTGTTAAAGCAACATATTCACATGTTATATTGGTTTTGAAAGTTCAAATTTTCAAATGAAATGTTTGTCCATAAGTTTTTTTTTTTTTTTGGCCGTGGTGTCTAGGCTAGTTTTCGTGCACCTCGGCTAATTCCAGCGGATACATGTCACCTCCAGCCAACAACAGGTACCAAGTAACTTTATCCTAAGTTGCTCGGACTCGGGTGCATGTGTCCGATTCGGGTGCGGATCTTTCATGATCTAATTTTTAAGAATCAGAGATATGGATCCATATATGGATACGGGTGCGGGGATTTGCCTAAAAATTATTAAAATATCTAAAAATAGAGTTATAAAACCTAAATTATGAGATATTATGTGGAGATCTTGAGGAGAATCTTGGGAGGAGATTAAAGGAAAATGAGTGACATAGAAATTTCTATATAAAAAATAGGGAAAAGGGTCAAAAATACCCCTCAACTTTGTTTTATTAGTTGACTTTACCCTCGCCGTTAAAATGAA
The DNA here is from genome assembly GCA_029582685.1 of Solanum piurae. NCBI lineage: Eukaryota > Viridiplantae > Streptophyta > Magnoliopsida > Solanales > Solanaceae > Solanum > Solanum piurae. The sequence goes on from JAJOOO010079718.1 coordinate 9,301, forward strand.
GTTAATTTTACCCCTCCCGTTACTAATTTCACCAAATTTACCCCTCAATTGGATGGAAAACCCAAATCATCTAAAATTACCCAATTTCAATTAAATAACCCAATTTTTTCTCTTTTTAATCCGAACCCGATCCATTTATACCAAATTAAAACCCCAAATCAAGCTCCGGTAATCCCCATTCATTTTCTCCGTTTTCCGGCGAAACACCACCAAAACAACCTCCAAACGACCACCTGAAACCACCACTCAAAACCCCCAAAAACCATAAACGACATCAAGCAGAAAACATTAACAACCAATCCATTTTCCTCTACTTTCCGGTGACGACAACAAGACCTTTCTTCTCCATTTCCGGCCAGTTCCAAGCTGGAACAACATTAAGCAAACCACCCACCGCCGGAATCATTCAAACAGCCGCGAAACCGACCTGAAACAGCTCTCAAACACCACTCTCTCCACGCCAAAATCCAGTGGTAAAACCACACTTCAGCCCACCAGAACCCAGACCTCCATCACCCAAGCTAAGACAACCAGCAAATGACCACAAGACCACCAGTTCTCCGACCTCCAAACAACCAACCAACAAAACCCCGACCAAAACCCCATCGGAAAACAACTGAAGCACTGCTAACAGATCAAACCAACAACACAATCAGGCGAGAATCAAGGCTCGAAAACAACAGCCACAACTTCATATCTGACTAGGCTCAACAAGCAAGCAATAACATAGTTTTAGATCTGCCCGCAGGAAAGCAAAATTCGATGATTGAACGAGCTGCAAGCTCCGACCACACTAGTGTGCTAAATCTCTCTAATCTTCTTCATATACTTCCTCTATTGAATGTGGTCATGGAGGAAACCCACTGTCAATCTTGCAGTCAAGGATGACAGTGATTGCTATTTTCATCCAGGTATTTGTTTAACTTCATATTTCCTCCGTAAATATCTCTGTCATTTTTAGCTGAACATTTTTCCCTGTTAAAAAGTGCATTAAAAAGTGCAGGTGGTTCTAAATGGTTTCATGAGGTTTGCCAAGTGAAGGCAGATGGGGTTTCTGTGTCAAAATTACGAAATAGTGGTGTAATTTTAGTAGGAAGGACAAATATGCATGAGTTTAACTACAGAACATTTGCTGTCAATTTTAGTAGTATGTGTTTCAATGGAAGAAGGAGATGGAGAAGATTAGAGAGATGAGATTAGGGTTCTAATTTGATATAAATGGGTCGGGTTCGGATTAAAAGAGAAAATCGGGTCATTTACTTGAAATTGGGTAATTTTAGTTGATTTGGGTTTTCCATCCAATTGAGGGGTAAATTTGGTGAAATTAGTAACGGGAGGGGTAAAATTAACTTCATTTTAACAGCGAGGGTAAAGTCAACTAATAAAACAAAGTTAAGGGGTATTTTTGACCCTTTTCCCTTTAATTTCCTTTAATATTTAGTCATGTAACTAATACTTATTAAACTTATTTTAGCATGATTTAGTACTTTTAAATTATGATCATTTTCATTATGACTTATTAATTTGCAATATTTGTTTTACGCGATTTCATTATTATTATTATTATTTTTGGATATTTTAGTATCATTAATCATATCATTGTTTGTGTTGTATTCTTAAGAAACACCTTAGATAGTTGTATTTTGGTAGGACTGAAGAAATATTTGAAGTACAAGTAAATTATATGTTTGTATGAATACTTTAGCGGAAAAACCCAAAAAAACCCGAAAAAATCTGAAAAAACCCGAGGTTGAAAAACTCGAGTTTTATTGGTTTGTTTTGGTTTATAGATTTAAAAATCCGACACAAATGGTTTGGTTTGATATTTGAAAAACCCGAACCATCCCGACCATGTACACCCCTAATTTGTATTTGTATCAATGATGTTTAATATTGGTATGTGTATCATGATTGTTACCATTGTATTTGTATTGCAGAGTGAGGAGGAGGCAAGCAAGAGAGAGGAGAGAAGCGAGCAAAAGAGGGCACAGAAAGAGGAGAGAGAAATTTGCTATAAAATCCTAACTATAGCTACAAATTATAATTTTTTTAAACTATAATTATGTATAGTAAATACAATCACATATTTGTCTTACTACGTAAATTTTCCAAAATTTTCCAATTTACAAATCCAATTGAACTTGCTTATAGCTTACTATGCAATTTTAGAAATAACAACAATATATTCCGTTAATTTCACGAGTAAAATATGAAAGAACAATACCAAATATGTATATATATCTTACTGCTACCTTAATATTTTCAAATTTCAATAGACCCTCAACTCGAAAAATAACAATTATATTTTTTATGCAATTTTAATTTAGTTAAATTCTTGCACATCTTTAGAGATATCAAAGATGCTCGACATTATAATTATAGGTGTTTTGAAATATTATCAAAACTATCAAAGTAATGCAGAGGGTCCACGAGACCACGAATAACTTTTTCTACCATCATTCTATTCACAAATCACCAGTAACAATCACCAATTAATCATCTCTAACATCATCGTCACTATCACCATTTTAAAAATAAGCAGTTAAGATTAAGGACTGCTTTAAAGGTATAAACATTAATAACTAAAAACAAGCGGTTACACCCCCAATGAGTTTAATTATAGAAGTACACAATTAAATATATAATTCATTCTTAGATTATCTATACATATATAAATATTTTTCTTTAAAAAAAGAAGAAGAAGTTGTAGGTGCACATGCACCCTCATAGCACCATATGAGTCTGCCTCTGCCTCTGTTAGTTACTATCACACTTATTATCTCAATCATTAATTATAATTATACTAATTTTTAAAGATGTGCTTTGCACGTATATCCTATATTTATTGTATGCAAGGACGGCTTTACATGTAAAATGTGGGGCATGTGAATTCTCTATGTAAAATTAATTATTCTATGCAGTGGCGGATCCAGGATTTAGAGTTTGTGGGTGTCAAATAAACTTATCGCTTAAATTAATTTTATATTTGATTAAATTATTCGTCTTTTCGATATATATCATAAATCAATCAATAAAATATAAATAATAAGATATTACAAATCCACACTCCACACTAAAAGCATGAAGTTAACAAATTTAAAACTTTCAATAATATTACTACTTACTAATATTATAAATATTCATCATTCATTTACAATTGTCCTCGACGAGTTTTCATATTCTAAAAACGATCGATAATGACATCATTACTAACATTTATAAATACATCACGCTCTATGTAACACACTAGACAATCATTTAAATATTGATTACCAATACTATTCCGCACTTCATTTTTTATGTGCTTCATTGACGAAAATGTTCTCTCCACAGTTGCCGTAGCAACAGGTAAAATCAAAGTCAACTTTACAAGTAAATAAACAAGTGAATAAGTCTCCGCAAGAATTGCTTCAACCAATGCCTTCGCCAAATCACGAATTCCTTGCAAGTTGGAGAACTTGGGATTACCACTTCGCATATGACTAATGAAAGTATCGAGTTGATAGCTCAAATCTCGAATTTTTCCATCATCAAACTCACTTGGATAACACTTTGCTAAAGTCATGATTTTACCTTTGTCAAAATTAGAGAAAGAATTGACCGGATTCAAGCTACCCATCCCAAGAAGCAAATTACTACTCACTACATCAAAACGGTCATTAAGCTCTTGAAGTTGCACATTAATGACAACAAAAAAGACTTCAACACGCAAGTGGTGCGCATAACTAACATCCGAAGACTTACGTTTTGACTTTTCGGGAAAATAAGACTCATCCAACTTGGGAATCAAGATATCATGCACATCACAAAATGAGGAAACATCATCCAACAAAGATTCCCATCCATTTTCCCTCATATCTTGCAATCTTTTCTTTGTAATATTAAGAAACTCCACGGCATTAACAATATCTTGATCTTTTTTTTGTAAAATCTTACTCAACTCATTTGACATTGCCAACACTTTCAACATCAAGTGAAGCACAAAAATAAATTTAAATATTTTAATCTTTGTCAAAAGATACTCCGCTTGATTTCTATC
>JAJOOO010079721.1:0-11743 GCA_029582685.1 Solanum piurae
CGGATCCGATCTGACCCTCATCTTTTTCCCCCGAAGTCTGCCCTAGTTTTCCCTATACATAGCCTCTTCTTTCTCATGGTTCAAGGAGAGGGAGAGTATATATTAAGTTAGGAAAAGGTTGGGGAGATTGAAGCGGGAGACAATAAGAAAAACATAAGAGAGAGCTGAAATTTACATTTAGGTGAATAGTGTTCATATTTCTGAAATCTCTGGGTCATTTGCTTGGAATCCGAATTTCCGTTGGAATCTTTTAGTACTGATTCTCTGCTTCTCGAGTCGAGCCTATGGCGGTGGAAGTCAGTTTCAAGTCTTGTTCGCCTCCGTTCGCTGCCCAGAAGAAGGTAATGCTTTCTCCTTTGTAATACTTTCCTCATCTTCTCTGTTCCATCATGATATATATAGTTGTGCTTTTGTTTTGTTTGATATTATTTGTTATTGAGTTCTGGATGGTTTGATATAGTGCATAAGCGATTTCAGTGTAGTTGGATTCCTCTGTTTTCAAGTTTATTTTGTCGTCCTTTTCTCGTACTCGTTTTGGATGTTTGCATCCATATTTCCTTGTTTTCAATGTCTTAATACGTCAAAATGGGCATTCATTTCGTTAGTGTTGATGTTATGAGCTATTTCTTCTTCAAATGAAAGATGATTTCTCAAACTGTCTAATATGGAAATTTGATATTGTATTGTGTACTGTTTGAAATTAAGTCGCGATTGCTTTTCCTTTCTTGTTATATTTGTTTGGTTTTGGGCATTTCAGTCCTTGAAATTCTCTGTTTGTTGTTATGTGTATACTTGTTCAAACATTCGGTTGGAAAGTGGTGTGAATCAAGTGTATATTTCTTGCTTGTTTTTCTTGTCGATTTGAACCATATAAAGATGATCAGTTGTTGTTAAGTTTCGAAAGAATTGGGCTTACTTTGTTGTTATGCATAGCTTGAGGTTCATGTCTTAATTGTAGCTGCATTTTGACGGTGTTTCCTAAGATTTTGCTAAGCTTGAAATATGGTGTGAGCTGCTTTTCCCTTAGAGTTTGTATCTGCTAATTATTTGGTTGCCACTTTGTTTCTCTCTTCCATTCTTGGCATGTCTTAGTTCGTGTTTGTTCGAAATACTCGTCGTCCTCCTTGATATGTCTCTATATGTGATAATTTATGATTGGTTTTGCTCGGTCTGTCGGCTCATCTATTCTGCCATAGCTTACTAGAGTAGTTGTACTGTTGTGGGTCTCAATTTGTCCTCGCTAATTGGATCTCACTGACGAAATATATTTGTTTTAGTTGGTGATTACCTTCAGTTTAATCTTGGTAGATTAGTTGATTATGTGAGCTAATTTAATTGCATTTTTGAAATTTACTCAACCATGTATAGATTTCAAGTTGTAGACTCATTTTCCTTATCAAAGTTTGTTCCTTAGGATGTCATATGAATTTAAATATTATTAAAGTCTAGGCATGCTAGGAAGTAAGTATCAAATTTTATATTTGTATATGTTTCATGTATGTGGTTTGTTAGTATTGTCGTGATTTCCTCATTTTTTAAATGAACATACTTTTGGTCTTTTTGTTGTTTGGAAGCCAACTGGAAGATGATTTTTTTTCAAAAATATAAGTTATCATATTCTGTCCAGCATATGCATTGGGTTATATTTCTTGTGGCTTTACTTTATTATTTATGGAAGGCATTTGAGGGAGTGTACATTTTTTTATTTTTTTTTACTCTATTTACATGTGATGCTTCACCGAGTCTATTTGGACTCTTTCCATTGCCTCCTTGTATTTTCGAGTATCGAGTTAGCCCTCCAGTGTTCAAAGATACATGTGTTCGGTGCGAGACCAAGGACTGTATACATGTTGTATACGGTGTGATGCAGCAGAAAGAGGGCCAAAAGCCCTCCTAAATTTCAGTTTTGTGTTGCGTTGTGGTTGGGCCAAAGCCCATTTATTTTTAATATCATAAGCTAGTTTTAGGACAGGTGAAATTGGGCCTAAAGCCCAAAAGAAAATTCAATTTTTATGATAGTCTAAGACATGTACAAATGGGCTAGAAGGCCCAAACAAATCGAGATTAGGCCCAAGTACTGGCCCAGGCGGACAGAAAACCAGACTTGGGCCCATTCTTATTATTTATGTTTTTATATTTGCTCACTTATCATTATTCGCATACTCGTCTGTTTAATTAGTTTTAAGGTTGTTACAATTTGATTTCCTAAAGGATAGCCATTCTGAATCAATTTTCTAAAAAAAAAATTAAGTAAGCACTCATTTTCCTTGACCTTAAAAAATATTTGCAAAGATAATTTATCTAATTAATATCTTAATATTTCCCTTTCCCCTTTGAGATTACTTTAAACTTTCAAAATTGTTTACTCTAACGACTTAATTAAGCATAACATATATTAGCCAAATAGTTAATTGTCGAATAACCGCAAGTTAGCGGGCATTTCGGGTGCTTTCAAACCCTTTCCGAAATGCTAATATGAACACCGAACCCCCCTTTGAATATTTTCATTAGATTTCTGTTTTACTCTTTTTGGGAAAGAGTAGTTTTCTTAATTTTTCTTAAAAATTAAGTGGCGACTCTTTAAAACTCGTCGTTTTCTCTTTTTAAATAAAAACAGAATGGCGACTCGGCTGGGGACTTGAATGGTTCTAACCTTAAGATTAATTTATTTGGCTATGTTTTTTAACTGTCTACTTATTTTATTTATCATATATATTGAACTGTCGCATTCATGGCACCCGACTCCGCCAAACGGCAAATAGATTGCATTAGGAAAAAAGGCGGTTACGTGGCTTACCACGGATGTCCTTCAGAAAAGACACAAGTTGAATTCTTTGTGTTTTATTAGGAAAATATAATTAGACTGGTTTAGAGTCGCCACTTAATTTTTAAGAAAAATCAAGAAAACTACTTTTTCAAAAGATTAAAACAGGAAATCAATTGAAAAATATTTAAGGGGGTTCGAGGTTCTTATTAACATTCTAGGAAAGTTTTAAAAACACCTAGAATATCCACTAATGTGGTTATCCGACAATTAAATTTTTGGATAAAAAACTTTAACTTAGTTTGAACAGAACGATTGAACTATTTTATAGTTGAGACGGTTTAAAAGGGGGAAAGAGAAATATTGACCTACGATCTAAGTGAGATAATTCTCAAAATTTATTCTTTTAAGTCTTTTGAAAAGATGATCGATTTAGTTAAATTGTTAAAACGAAATGAGCGTCTTACGGGGATTCGAATTGTTCAACCTTAAAATTAGCGGCAAATACTAACAAGTAAAATGAACACAGTAAAGTAGAGAGGGAAAGAGAGTTGGGCCCAAATCTGGTTTCTGTCCGCCTGGACCAGTATTTGAACCTATTTTGTTTTGGGCCAAAGGCTCAATTCTTGCCACCTGTCCTAAATTCTAGCAAAGCAATAATAAGTAAAATAACAAAGGCTTAGGCCCCAAAATAAAAAAATACAACTTATAAAATAAGGAATGGGTCTTTTGAACCCTCTTTTCCCATTTTTCGTATACACCTAGTGTATAGAAATCTGCATCGACTCTAATCCCTGTTCGTCAATTTGTGAAGGACTTGTTCTTCAAATTCATTGACCCGATTGACTCGATAAATTTTGGGCCTCTATGGCCCATCCGAAATATGAAGTGGGGAGAGATGGAGTCGAAGAGGATTCGAAAGGTATTACATGCCACAAAAAAATGATAAGGATTAATATTTGAAAATAATATCTCAACATATGCATCTAACTGATAGCGAAGATTAATCAGTTGTAAAGTAGTAGATGCAGCAAAATGAATACAATGTGTATAAATGATCACTCATTAATACAATATGGATAAATATCAAGTGAAACACAAGATTGGTCTGCCACTGTTCTCGTTCTTTTCCTTTTGACATTCAGTGTCATTATATTGAAAAATGGCAACCGTATTTCCTACAAGTGTAGCAACAATATTTTTTATTTTTATTTTTATTTTCAAAAAAAAAAAAGCGCCATAGTTCAAATTTATTAGCTATATAATAAATTCAAAGATCTGGCCAAAAATTTTAAAACACAAAAAAAATACAACATAAATCAAATTGTTCATTGTGGTTATAAAATATCATTCTTCCTAGCAGATTTAACACAATCATCAAGTAACTCCTTCATTCCAACATGAAGGATTTAATGACCTTATGCAAATATTGACTATACCCGGATTTAAATAGAGGCAAAATTCTGGAAATAAACAACTTACAACACCCCCTAAGATTTCAAAACATAAGCTAGATTGTATTTATTAAAAAAAAAGAGATTGGGAAGTCTAAACATAAAAATTAGAATATAAACACAAATACCAATTTAACATAATGCAAAGTAATATAGATAAATAAAACGCTCCCTCTAACCTACAGTAAGTAGCGACTAGATAAATAAACAAAAAAAAGTTGTACTCTTTGCCAAATTGAGAGAGATGACAATGGGATCCCATGACATTAACAGAGACTAAGAATATTGAACATGAACCAACCCAACATGTAGTACTAACCAAAGACTCACAGAGAAATTGCATTTATATCTAAGCATGAGTGGGAAAGGAACCTATAACGCTTACACTTTCGCATACGACCAAAAGGGAAGGGAGGGATAATCATTCAAAAGAGAGCGAGACAAGTAGAAATAATCTCGACAACCAGTAAACCGATCAAAGCATCATGAGATCACACATTAGATTTGACAAGTCATAAGGTGTAGTAAGACCACAAAGGCTTTTTAAAAAAAACTAAAAAAAAAAAGAAGAAATAAATAAATAATAATAATAAAAAAGAAGAAGATAAAACTAAGCCATTGGAATAAAAATGCTACTACACTACACATATTTAGTTAGCCATATCATTCAATTCTGAACCCTTAGACCTATGTGAATAATGACGTCAATAATAATAGACTCAAATGAAGAACCTTTGCCACAATAAGGCTGTAAAAATCAGGAGTAAGGAAGACAAAGAAATAAACTGCCCAAAAGATCGAATATAGAATCAATGAGATCAAAGCCAAGAAGGCAAACATTGAACATTGGAACAAAATCACGAAGCATCATAAGAAATATAAGCCAACATATTCGAGCTGTCGAAAATCTCAACCACAATCAGCAGCTACACGATTAACCACAAAATGACGATTTTCTAATATCAACCGAACGAGATAGGAGAAGAGATGAAGAGATAGAGAGATGTTACCTTCTTCCGGGCAGCGACTGGACAAACAACAAGCAGGGACGAGCTCTTCCACCACACGTATCGAGGTTCAAGCACCACACCAAGAGAAGTTAAACAAAACCGAGTAAAAAATCTTCCCGAAACCTATGAACTTTTATAACTTTTTCCGATTCCCTTCCTAACTTTTTTTTTCTCCAAATGTTTGTATATAAGTGTTCTGACCGGTAGCTTTGTGTTCCTCTCAAATTTCAACTAAAAATCTCCAATCTTTTCTCTAACTATTTTCTTAACACGAAATTTTCGAACCCCAAAATACCCCCAAACAATAAACAGTAGGCAACTACTTATAGATGGGAAGCTTAGGGTTCAAAAAAAAAGGAGGGAAACAAACGAAAATTCGGGATATACAAGGGTCCATTCGAAATTCAAAATCCAAACTCTTTCACCAAATAGGGAAGACATACTTTTTTCTAAAAAATTTCAACTCATTCCGAAAGAGGAAAGGACGAATACGCGTGCCTGCTACCTGCGATTGTACGAGATAGAGAGAGACGCTGCAGGAAGAAGACAGCGAAGTTGCTGTCTTCTTCGTATTTGACGTCGTTTGGAGCCGTTTGAGGCGTTGTCGTTTGCGGACTGTTGCGCGTTGAACATGAAGTTGTTGTTAACGTTTGAGGTTGCTGGAGTTTATTTAGGATTGGGGAATATGGTCTGGGTCGAGGGGATTATTGGGTTGGGTCGGCTGGATAAGATTTGCAAAGGACTAGGAATTAAAGTGGGCTGCTGGAAATTGTTGAATAAGAGTTGGGCTGGCTGGAAAAGAATTGGAAAAAGAGGTGGGCTAGGAATTTATAAATAGGGCCCAAATTAGTTTATCACAAATGGGCAAGTGTGAAGTAAGAGGGAGGCAAAATTTAAATTGACAATTCGACTCATTCGATTCAAATAATAGCCAATTGAATTTAAGAATTTAGCCAAATTTAGCTTAATTGGTGATTTGGCTAAAAACTAATTAAGACGAATTAAAATTAATTAATTAATGAGCTTCTTAATCTTGACGAAATAAAATAATTAACTTAATGTAAATTAATGATTCAAAATTATAACCATAATTTAAACTAAACTAATTTAATAAAATACTTACTAAAATTAAAATCTTTTTGAGATGATTTTCGAATATTTATAAAAATATACTAATTACATATATAACTATATGAAATATATTTATTAATCAAAACGCTATAAAAGTCAACTGAAATTACTTAAAATAACCTTGAAACTATTTGAATTTTATAAGACTAATTATTCTAAATCGTTTGAAAATTAAGAAGCTCATGAATTAATTCCTATCGGGGAGGGTCAAAATTGGGTGTCAACAACTGTCCCTCATTTTACTCGGATTGATGCAAGAAATTCGAGGAAAAATGAAATTGACTAATCCAATTTTGACCGACCACATATTCATCTTTTGGAAAAAGGAATTTGGTACGAACTTTAGGAATTATGGCCGAACCCCAAAAAATGGGTTTCCAACATATCTAAAGCTATATGAAAATTCAGGCCACTTGTAGTTCGGTATGCTTGATTTGATGCATGATTTCGAAAGAATTCAAAAGTCATCCCGATATCAGATTATGAAGAGACCACAATGCTCGGGAATAAGATTTGAGAGTGAATGTTTGAATACAACCGGGTTTTCAACATTGAGCCCGCCTACATATCCCTCAGCTTAAGGAATCAGGCTGCTTGTAGTTCGACTCAATCGGTTGAAAAGGAAATCTATTATGCAAGATAACCTTTGGTTCTGGAAGAGTGACAAGTAAGTCGAGTATGAAAAAGAGGCTTGCAACTTCTTAGCCATGAATGTGGAGCTCTTCACATCCATAAGTAAGAACTTACACGGACATAACTTCCAAAGCTCTTGGTGCATTGTCACTTGGATTGGAAAGCTGCTTCCGGTGGAAACCAAAATTTTCGGATGCGAGACTGAAACCGATAAACCAAAAGAAAACCCACATGCCTTATGATAGGGGTGTGGTTTGATTGTGGTGGAAGTCGCTCCTCAGCTCGCGTCCTAAGAGTTTGATACTCATCTTCGGACTATGTCCCAGTTCGCTGCTAAGTAAAAGTTCCACATTGTGCTGCATCCTTTTTTATGTCGTCCACACCTGTGGTTTGATTTGAGAATTCATCCTTTTGGATGCTCTCGACAAAGACTGAAATAAACTTGTTAGTAGAAACTGTAACTGGAAAAAATAGTAGCATATCTTACGACGCTTTTCAGTTACTCTTGCTGTGAAAGATATCACATAAGTATGATCAGTATATGTATGCACACTCAAAGTAAATAATTAGTATATATTTATGAATAAGCATAAACATTTTTTTCAACTAGATGAGAAATAAATAAGTATTGAGAGTAAAAGATAATGGATACCGCTTTCGAACACAGTATGTCTATTACAACTCATGATTTGTTGTGGATTTGGAGATGGCATTGCTTGTTTTCTGCATGGCAAACTCCAGTAATCTCTGCAATGAGCTAGATGACTCAATGATTATCCAACTGTAACGAGGTGGATGACTCGATGATTATCCAACTGTAATGAGGTGGATGACTCGATAATAGTCCAACTGTAACAAGGCGGATGGCTCGAGAATTATCGCTCATCAGCTTGCGCTAAGGAAAAGTTCTACATTGTGCTGCATCTTTTCTGATGTCGTCTGCATCTGTGGTTTAATTTGAGAATTCATCCTCTTGGATGTTCTCGACAAGGAATGAAATAAACTTGTTAGCAGAAACTATAATTCAAATAGAGAAGTGATACGTTTTACCGTATTCAACAAATGTTCCTTTCTATAAATACTGTGACGTCAGCCTCCATCAATTTTGACGCAGTAGATGATGACTTGATATGATATAGATGACGATGCTTCATTAATAGCATGATGATGATCCATTGGTAGGACGATGCTGCTACATGATATGATGATGATGTCGATGCTCCATTGATAGGATAATGATTGATGATCCATTGGCTGGATGATGTTGATGCTTCATTGATAGGATGATGATGGTTCGTTGATGATCCATTTGTAGGATTATGTTGATGCTCCATTGATAGGACGATGATTCTTCATTGATGATCCATTGGTAGGATTATGTTGATGGTCCATTGATAGGACGATGATTCTTCGTTGATGATCCATTGATAGGATGATGATTCTTCATTGATGATCCATTGATAGGATGATGATTCTTCGTTGATGATCCATTGGTAGGATTATGTTGATGCTCCATTGATAGGATGATGATGTCCCTCTTGTGGGTGATATTATCTCATCTGATAATATTATAAAAATGTCCCTCTGAGGGGTTTCACATTATTGCGTCTGATATCGACACGATTTTTGAATATTCCTCAAATGTTCTTGATGCCGAAAAATGTAATTTGATGTCATTGTAGATGTTTGTACATCTTGAGAGTGATGTTTTCACTTGCTCATGCTTTGCTGGAGATTTGAACGAGGTGTCGTTACTCGTATTTTGAACTATTTCTTTTTCTTCTGAAAAACTTCAATGACATTCCTGCATCCACAGAAAAATTGTCAATTTTAGGGAGCTCCTCGCCCTTTTGACTTCTCCATATTCATTGAATGGGGGAATGTGGTGAATCTTAAGGCAATCTTATAGACCTGCATCCACAAAAAAATTGTTAGTTTTTAAAACAAACTAATCTGTGTTGACTTCTTCAAATGCTTGTTACTTGTCTTGCTATCTTCAGTTGATCGCTCCGATCTCTTGCTTCTCGATAGACAAGTCAAAACATTTTATGCAAAAATATTTGAAACATGTAGATAAAATCTTTAAGAAAAAAGTTTTCAAAGAGCTGTAATTGAAAAGGGTCACTGTCAAGTATCATGTCACGTCAAGCTTAAATGAACACCCTTGGTTCCAAACTTTTGACGTGTCCAAGAGCTTGTTCTGGAGAATTCTAAAAATCCTGAAAGCTTGAGAGATTTCTGACGTAGTCCTCTCGAAATCTACTTTAATCGGAAATTTTTGCAGACGACTCTGAAGTTCCAAGGTGCCGGAGATTGCTGCAGTTGACTATCAATTTTAACGATGCCAGAGATCATTGAAATAACTTTAAACTTCTAATCACACTCGAGATATTCAAAATTTACCACAAGCTTCTACTGATGCTTAAGAATTTTTTGAGGTCATCCTCAAAAATTTCTGTCCCAGTTGGATGTCTTGTCTTAACTTAAACCATTGATGACTTTTAGAATTTTTGAGATCCTCTCAAAAATTCTGTCTCAGTTGCAAATCTCAATGTATCTTCAGTCTCGACTTATTGGAGAGATTCTCTGCTTGAGAATTTTTGAGTCCCTCTCAAAAATTCTGTCCCAGTTTCTATTGTAAAGAAGAATAGAAAATTTATGGGAGATATGACCGAGCCGTTGTAGCGCCTACGTATTTCGTTGAGGCAGGAATCAGGTCAAACGTAGTTCCCCCCTCAAGGATTAACAGAAATAAAATTTGATAAGGAAATGACCGAGGCCGACACAGGCCGCCTACGTATCTCATTCTTGAGAATTCAGGTCAGACGTAGTTCATTACAAGAGATAAATTTCTAACTACAGAACATAAAACGATTACAAACAAACGATGCGATTACAATGAAAAAAAATAATATAAGAAACTTTGAATCTTCAAATATCATAGCTCTTGATAGCATCTGCGTTGATTGGCAACTTGAGATGAATGTCCATGTTCAACCACGACATGTGATCAAACAAATGCACCGATGTATTTTCCAAGTGAACTGTTGAGTTCTCCTTTTTTGATTTTCTCTCAGATGGATCTTGATTCTGACTTCTTTGACACAGTCATCCTTTTGTAGATTTACAGTTTCAGTTTCATCCTGATTCTACTTATATTTAGTCTCGAACTGTTTCAAATCTTTGACAAGGTGTTCGAATATCATGATATACTCGTTATGCTCTTCAAACTCATGCTCATCACGCTCATTTTGTTCATTCAGCTTGTGACATGACATGATATTGACAGGTTTTAAAAAATATTTTTACAGAAATAAAAAAACAAAGACCGTTAGATAGAAAAATTAAAGCAAGCAAAATAAATTTTTGCAATAAAAGAGGCTTTCATTGAAAATAAGGAAATACGAACTTTGGATATGACCATGAGCCAATTTGCCTTTTTCAAAACATTACGAGGGAAATTAAAACATAATTAGGTAAAATAACACAAAAGGTGGGTTCCAGGCCTCATTCGGACTACCCCCGATTTTAGAAATAGCATAAGATTCATCTTTGTCAATCAAGATAAACGAGAAATCAAGAGCGGAGTGGAAGTCCAATTAAGAACTTGCTCCATTGGCTCGGCATCTCGTATGATTGGTGTCTCGATCATCTTTTTGGGTGCAACATCACCTTCTTCAAAAAGATCCCTAATTCCTTCTCCAACACCGTCATCATTGGCATGTTCCCCAACTAGAAAGGGTTGGCATAAGTGAGGCACAGACTTTGATGGAACATGATTAATTCTCTTCTTATTTTGACCCTCTCTTGACGCTAAAGCAAAAACTTGATGGGGTGTCATGCTCGTAAAATTGAGTTTCTCCCTTATGCTTGGAGAAGCTATAACTTTCTCAAGGTTGTCTAGACCAGTCGGGACTATCGCCTTTACCATGCACCACTCATCATCCGTCTCTATCATATTGATAGTGGTGCCTCCATAGTTCGGTGGAGGATTACTGTTGACGTTGGTTACAGTGGTCTCGACCACTTTCCGGTCGATCAAGTCTTGTATCTTATGCTTTAAATTAATACAGTCTTCAGTATCATGCCCAACACTGTTGGAATGATACGCACACCTTCGATCAACTCGATAAAATTTAGAGGTAGCATCAACAGGCTTGGGCCCAACTGGATGAATAAAACCTGCCACAGTTAATCGCTCATACAACTTTGTTCGACTTTCAATGAGCGGCGTAAACTTTCGAGCAGGTTTCTTCTCGAATCTCGGACGAGAAGGATCATAATGACCTTGTTGAGGCAGATGCATTTGACAGTAATTTGGAGCGTTTAGACAGGGAGGTTCTTGAGACTCTGGGTCAATCATGCCACTAGTGAATCCCCCACGATTCAACAATGAATTACCATTGGCATTGGAAGTGACCGCTGGAAAGGTGACAATTTCTTGATCAATCAAGTCCTGAATTTTATGCTTCAAGTTGATACAATCCTCAGTGGTATGTCCAGCACCTCCTGAATGGTAAGCACAATGAAGGTCGGGCCTGTAAAGTCTGGAATTGACATTGACATTTTTTGGATCAATTGTTCGTATCAGACCTGCCACTTTCAATCTCTCAAAGAGTTGGGTTCGACTTTCAACCAAAGGAGTAAAGACTCGAGAAGGTTTCTTCAAAAACTCCTGACAAGAAATGTTGTAATTATTTCGTGAAGATGGAGGTACTTGGCGATAACTGGGAGGATTTTGGCGAGTAGGT
>JAJOOO010079729.1:0-10474 GCA_029582685.1 Solanum piurae
TTGCTCCTTCTGTATGTGTAGTTGATTATCTCTTGCTCCTTCTGTATGTGTAGTTGATTATCTCTTGTTCCTTCTGTATGTGTAGTTGATTATCTCTTGCTCCTTCTGTATGTGTAGTTGATTATCTCTTGCTCCTTCTGTATGTGTAGTTGATTATCTCTTGTTCCTTCTGTATGTGTAGTTGATTATCTCTTGCTCCTTCTGTATGTGTAGTTGATTATCTCTTGCTCCTTCTGTATGTGTAGTTGATTATCTCTTGTTCCTTCTGTATGTGTAGTTGATTATCTCTTGCTCCTTCTGTATGTGTAGTTGATTATCTCTTGCTCCTTCTGTATGTGTAGTTGATTATCTCTTGTTCCTTCTGTATGTGTAGTTGATTATCTCTTGCTCCTTCTGTATGTGTAGTTGATTATCTCTTGCTCCTTCTGTATGTGTAGTTGATTATCTCTTGTTCCTTCTGTATGTGTAGTTGATTATCTCTTGCTCCTTCTGTATGTGTAGTTGATTATCTCTTGCTCCTTCTGTATGTGTAGTTGATTATCTCTTGTTCCTTCTGTATGTGTAGTTGATTATCTCTTGTTCCTTCTGTATGTGTAGTTGATTATCTCTTGCTCCTTCTGTATGTGTAGTTGATTATCTCTTGCTCCTTCCGTATGTGTAGTTGATTATCTCTTGTTGTTCTGTGTTCCTTATTTGAAGAATATTTTGATAATTTGAAAAATATCTAACTTCAGAAAGCATTCCTTGCTTTTGCTCTACAGCCTTGTTGTCAGCCTTTTGGCACCTCCAACACTTGGCATTGGATCTATCTGGTCTGAATCCTTGTTAACGAGGGAAAGGAGTAAAATCTACCTGGCCTGCCTGTTCTATTCTTGGGCTGTAATGTTCTCCACCTTTGTTGCTACTAAATCAGAATTCATTGACAGCCAGACAGCTCATTGGATGTTAAAGGTAAGCAGTTGTATGCATACAATGTTCTCACACACATCCTATAAATCATTACTTCTGTCTAATGAATGAATAATATGACTGACTTAATGATGAGTACTGCTTGTGTGATAGGTATGCATTGTGTTTGCATTGTTCATGGGATACGTTGTGGTATATAGCCAAGAGATATTATATGATGCTCACTTTGGAGAAATTAACTTTGTCAATCACACACTTACCGTCTTCTTCCGTTTACCGGGTATAGTGGTCCATGCTGCAAGACTATGCCTGGGTGCATAAATTGAGCAACACAGACAGAATCACAGAATTAATGCTGATACACTTGGAACTGTAGAATAAATAGAGAGTAGAATGCAGATAGGGAGAACTGTAAATGATGAATTCCTTTGTGGCTACATTTTGCTGATTGAATTTGAAATTCGTTTGTCTGAAGCCAAGTGCTTTGAATGTTATATTCCTTGGCCAAATAGTAATTGTATATTCTAGCGTTCCCAATTTTTTCACGAACTTTTAGCTATACAGGAATGATTTGTTATATATTTCATTTTCTTGGAATATTTTTTCTTTATTGTCTAACACAACAAAAATACATGTCGGCTTTCTTTACAATGAACTGGAATTCATTATGGGTATATTCACAGGTCGAAAAGCATGATGATAGAATTCGAACTTACATATATTATTATTGCTGGTAAATAAAGAAAGAGAAAAAAGATTTTTTCAACATAATTCACCAAAAACTAGCGCTTCAAGCAAAGATCTTCCCAGGCTCTCGATTCCAACAGTACCCAAGGGCGTAACGCGTGAAACCAATAGATTAGAGGAAATCTTCATTGCAACTGAAATGAATGACGTGTGATGTTTGTGATTTTTGAGGAGTAGTTAAAGACTTTTTTGATAAGAAAGTACAATTGTTCCCATTCCCATTCTCTCTCTGAATAAAATAGAGAAGAAGGATGAAGTTCTCAGAACTGAAACTCCTAACGATGAATGCTGTGAAATCGTACTTCAATAGGAATTGTGGAAGAGAAGACACCGTCATCCGAGAGGAAACATTTAAAATAGGTAAAATCTAAAGGACGGTAACCCCACCATCAATTCTCTGCACGACGTTTATAGTCCATATGTCACGACCCGATTTCTCGAGTCATGATGGCACCTACTATAACCCACCAGTAGGTAAGCCAACCCGTAACCCGGAACAACAAGTAATGGGTCTGAAGGACGAAACTAAACAAGAGTAGGCAAAATTTAAGATAACAATATAAATAGGGGGAAACAAACCAAAACATATATACAAATAAAGATCCTCTCAGAACCTGGAAGTCACTAGTATAGAGCTACTAACAAAATGAGTACAAGTCCCAAAAGTGGACCACAAAGACTGGACTGTCTCGAAAGGCAAAAGACAAGTCTATGTATACAGATGGAGACTGAAATAGTATAAAACGTCGTGTGCTCACCCCCGCCTCCGTATCAGACTGCTCCAGACTCTATCAAAGCTGGCCACTGGTGCTCGGACCTGCATCACGAAAACAGATGCAGAGCGTAGCATGAGTACCAAAACAACATGTACCCAGTAGGCATCATAGCCCGACTGAACTTGAAAAGTAAAGGCAATATGAAAAGAAGGAATAGCACAAACAGAGGTAAAAAACGGAAGTCTAAGTAACAATGGAATGCACACGACTGTAGAAAGAACTAACTTGAGTAATCTATAAGCTAACTACACCTAACTGGACCCCCATAAGCCCAGAAGGTACACTCGTGCGCAATTTTAAATAAAAACCCAAACGGACCCCCATAAGCCCGGCGAGTACACATAATAACTATAACTAAAGAGAACTGCATATGAGAACCCAAGACCGAAGAACATCAAACCAGAACCTCAACCCCAATTAGTAGAATCAGACAATACGGAGGCCAGACCTCGAACCGGATGCTCACTAGAAGTACTCAAGTAACCAATCACAAGTATCAAGTAACTGAGGCCGGACCTCTAACTAGATGCTCTATATAAGTATCCGGGTTATCGAAGTCGAACCTTGAACCGGATGTTCTTCGAAAATATCAATGAGGTCGAGGCAGGAGCTCGAATCCGGATGCCCAACAAAGATGCCAATGTAGCTACGGAAAGAGTCCTAATCGATCCATGATCATAAATGTGCGTGGAACGCCGTCCACACTTAGCCAATCAATGTAAGTCCTTGGAATCGAATCGAAAACCAACTTCAAATCACGAAGCGGAACCCAGTGTCATCGATGAAACTCGTGAAGCGTAGCATCGGAGCAATAAGGATATCTATCGTCAGAGAAAGCGTATCGCCTAAATAAGTCCCAAACTATCAGACTCAAGTCTGCTACACCAGTCTACAGGGATCAAAGCCGACCGAGCAACGTCGGAGTAAAACTAAGGCCTATCAGTTCTGAATCACACATTTCTAAGGCAAGCCCTAGTCAAACCTAAACTAAGGCCCAACATGCTTCAATAAATAGTAATCAAGCATACATGTAGTTCACATAGCAAAGAGGGTCAATTAATAACACATAGCATGCTCAAAGTTACTCGATAATTCTTGAAATAGGCCGAAAACATGATTTCTAAACACCTATGCATGATTCAATAACTACCCAACCCAAATCCCAACTAATCAACATGCATTCACATGCTCGAGCTCAATCTAAGAGAGGGAAGCCGTAGCCTACCTGTAGGCCGATCACGCGCGCTCCAAAATCACTTTTTCGGAGCTTTCCCCTTCTGATCGGCCTCGAAACGCTGACACACTATCAAAAATAGAGTCACAACGTTATTATGGTCGTTTAGACACTATAATTGCAAGAAACGGAGACAAATCAATTTTGGGGTCAAAACGGGAAAAGTGGGATCCGCACTGGAAATTATGGAATTAACCCCAAAAATAGGTCCTAATCAGTTCTCCGAGCTCATGTCTCAAAATATGACACAATTTGGGGCTCAGAAACATCACAATAACAACATGCAACCAAAACCCGGATTTTCTCAAGAACTAGAAATGGGACAGCAACTGAAATCAGTAAATTTACCAGAAACGGAAGGTCCACAGGGAATTTCGACAATACCACGACGTTCTGTTCGAAAAATCTCACAAACTATCCTATTGAATCACCCAAATTGGATCTCTATAGCTCAAGATATCACACTTTTAAAATGAGGGCTGAAGGCTGAATTGGGGCTTTGAAAAGGCCAATCTGGTCGCTAAAAAAACCCAAAATCTGGTCGCTAAAAGGGCTGCACCAGATTTTAGCTATTGCTATTTTTTAGAGTCTGGGGTGGTCGGAATTCGTTCGAAATTTCGTGAGTGCAAACGGACTAAGTTACCCCACTAAATTCGATGCTCCGGACTCAATGGCGCAGTCGAAATTTCCATCAGAGATCAACTCGATAAAAAGTGGGTCCAACTCCCAAAGGTCATTTTTAACCAAAATCCACCGAGGGGATCGGAATGAGCCTGGAGGACTCGGGAGTCAAACTAAAGGTCGATGTAGACCAAACTCGACATTCCGGGGATAACCGCGCTGACGGAATTTTCATCCGAGCGCGTTTTCCAAGAATGTTGACCAAAGTCAACCTTAGGCCAAATTTCAAAGGCAAAAACGCCTAATGGTCCAAACTCGCACCGAAGGCCTCGATACACGTGCCAACATGCTACTAGTCTAATTTGGCGATTCCAGAGCTGATTGAACCGTCAGAATTCCATTCTGAGGTCGTTTACCTGACGTTTTGACTAAAGTCAACTATTCAAGTTTCAAAATCTCCAACACAGGGAAACGGGCATAAAACAAAACGAACGACCAGGCGACCGAATAGTCCGTGCCAGCAAGTCATAAATGACTTGGGGTCGCTATGAGAACGCTCTAAACGACGAAAAGAAGGCGGGTACAGAAATGACATGGAGGATCATTACACCATACCAAAAAACACTCAACAAAAACAGAGCCTTGAATATTTGATCAACTATAAAATTCGACAGATTTGTACTCGTTTATGCACTAAAAACTTTTTAAAAAAAATTAAAAAGAAGAATAAAAATGCAAAACTCAGCCAATAACTGAAAGGTAGAGCTGTAAATATTCCCAAACAGAGTAACGGCGAGGGGCAGTCTTTGGTAACAAATTCTTCTGTGTATAACGAACTATAACTACAGTTCACGTTCCTTATTCTTCTTCATCAAATTTCCGATTCCGTTTTCCCTCTGAAGCAAAAAGCATGAAATTCTCAGATATGAAACTCCAGGCCATGAATGCTGTGAGAGCTTACTTCGTAAGGAATTGGACAATAGAAGACCTGATGAATAATGGAGAAATTCCCCAGCATGCTTACACAAGCTTGAAGAGGGTACATTCATTCTTACGGTTTCATGTATTCTTTATATATGATCACAAATGTAAGAAATATTGTTCTACTTGATTAAAATGTTGATTATGAAATTTTTTGTAATCGAGAGATGGAGGAATCGAGATTTTTCTATCTTGTAATCTTGTTACTGATAGCTGTATCAGGAGATCTACTTGGAATCGATTCAAGATGAATTTTGATTTTTCTGAATAGTTTACATGTATTACCGTAATTCTTTCTCATCTTTTGTACTTGCTTTACTTAATTCTTCAGGATTCATGATGAATTTCATTATTCTTAATATTTACATGTATTACCGTAATTTTTTCTTGTCTTTTGTACTTGCTTATGCTGTTAGTGATAATCTAACAAAACGATTGGCATAACATGTACTAACTTTTCTTTAGCATTTTGAGTAAAGTTTGGTATTGAAACCTTGCTCCCTATTCAGTCTTGAAAGTTGTTTTTGAATAGTTTGGATGAAATTGCATTCAAGCTTCCCAAAATGAATTCGTTTCATATAATTTTGGACTGAGGGATTAATTTGTTTCATGCAATTTCTGGTTTCAGCATCTTGTGTTTGATCTTTTCTTTCTTTGCAAAACCTAGTTAGCTGGAAAAGATGCATTTTCGCTTCTGCTTCCAAGTATTGGATTCTCCTTTTTTCCTGTAATTGATTAGTTTACTGAAATATAGGTATATCTTACTCTCTTCTTTGCCATGTGGAGCTTTACTTTTGGATCCTTCTTGCACTGGTCCCGGGGAGCGGGAGGGCGGTTCACAGTCCTTTCTTCTGTAGCAAGTTTACTCTGTCTTTACTTTATATCACCATTGAGAGTGGTACGTGAACTGTGACTTGTAAATTTTCTTCCAAGTTGTTGATTTATTATTGAGGTCGCTTCTTATATCGTAAATCTTGTGTCTATGCAGAGGACGAGGGTCTTAGTCTTGATGATTGCTGCCTTTTCCATCGGTGCTTCTATTGGCATTTTTATCAAATATTTCTTTGATATAGATCATGAGTAAGACTAGAAACATTGTGCAAATTTCTGTTGTTGATGTTCTGTGTGGTTGCTTTTACTGCTTTCATCTTCAATTAGAATGATTACCCTACTCTGGAAATTTTTTCATAAGGACTTTTGAGAACAATGGCATTGGAGTAGATGAATTGGAAGAGTACACTTAAATAATTTTCCACTTATTTCCTCAAGTCATTTCTAATATGACAAAGACATTTGCTTGCTCTTTCAATTTCTACATTATATTGTATCTATAATGAATTCAACAGCAGTTACTTTGCTCCTTCTGTATGTGTAGTTGATTATCTCTTGCTCTTCTGTGTTCCTTATTTGAAGAATATTTTGATAATTTGAAAAATATCTGACTTCAGAAAGCATTCCTTGCTTTTGCTCTACAGCCTTGTTTACAGCCTGTTGGCACCTCCAACATTTTCCATTGGATTTATCTGGTTTGGATCCATGTTTACGAGGGAAAGGAGTGATATCTACTTGGGCTGCCTGTATTATTCTTGGGCTCTATTTTTCTCCACCTTTGTTGCTAGTAATGCAGACTACATTGACTGCCAGACAGCTCATTTTTTGTTAAAGGTAAGCAGTTGTATGCATACAATGATCTCACACACATCCTATAAATGAATGAATAATATGACTGACTTGATGATGAATACTGCTTGCGTGATAGGTATGCATTGTGCTTGCATTGTTCTTGGGGTACGTTGTGGTATATAGCCAAGAGATATTGTATGATGCTCACTATGGAGAAATTAACTTTGTCAATCGCACACTCACCATCTTCTTCCGTTTACCGGGTATAGTGGTCCATGCTGCAAGACTATGCCTGGGTGCATAAATTGAGCAACACAGATAGAATCACAGAATTAATGCTGATACACTTGGAACTGTAGAATAAATAGAGAGTAGAATGCAGATGGGGAATTTGAAATTCGTTAGTCTGAAGCCAAGTGCTTTGAATATTGTATTCCTTGGCTAGCGTTCCCATTTTTTTCACAAAATTTTAGATACAAATCGGTTAGCTTTTCTCTTGATATCAATTTTTGAAAACCCCTTTTCAAATTTTTTCAGGTGGTTTATTTTGCTTTCTGTTGGTGATAAGCACTTTTGCTTAACCAAATAGTACTCCTTTTAAGACATATTAATTGTTTTAATAGGAAAAAGTATTTATTTGGAACTTTTTAGCAAAGACACGAAAGAAAATATTTTCTCCATTGTCAAACACAACCAAAATACATGTCGACTTTCTTTACAATGAACTGGAATTCATTATGGATATATTCACAAGTCGAAAAGCATGATGATAGAATTTGAACTTACATATATTATTATTGCTAATAAATAAAGAAAGAGAAAAAACATTTTCTCAACAAATTTCACCAAAAACTAGCGCTTCAAGCAAAGTTGTTCTCACGCTCTCGATTCCAGCAGCACCCAAGGGAGCAACACATGAAACCAAAAGATTAGAGGAAATCTTCATCTTAACTGATATGAAGAACGTGTGATGTTTTCGTTGTTTGTGATTTTTGATGAGTAGTTAAAGACTTTTTTTTTTATAAGAAGTACAATTGTTCCCGTTTCCATTTTCTCTCTGAAAAAAAAGAAAGAGAAGAAGGATGAAGTTCATCAGAGCTGAAACTCCTAGCGATGAATGCTGTGAAATGTTAACTGGCACGCTCTTTCAATTTGTACATGAATATATTATTGTGGTAGTACGAAGATTTCCTTCGTTCATTTATTTACAAAATTGCTCATTCAAAATTATATGTGCAATTTGAGAGAAAAAAAATATACAAGGAGAAAGTAATACTACTACTAATATTCAATCTCTTTAAAATAAAATAAAAACAATCTAATTAATTTAGGAAAATATTTTGGATTGGGGCATTTTGATGTAACTAGTTTCTGGACACGTGTGTCCCATACAAGTAGTTCATACAAAATAAATCAAATCAAAAATACATTGTAATGAATAATAGAATAAACTAAAAAAATACAAGCTAAAATAGATGAATAGTCAGCTTATATTCAAATGACTTCTTCGTTGAACAATATTAGATGATTAAATATTATTTGAAACTACAAAATTAAACAACTAAATTTATCTATTTAGGTAAAATGTATAATGAATTATATTTTGAGCAACATTTAATGTATTGATATATTACATGATACTCTTTCATAAGTAATGTTCTTGATGTATATTCCATTTGTTGTTTTGATTACCGATTTCAACGGTTAGAGTAGTTTCATTCATCCACTTTAATTATATAATTAGGAAAACATTAATAAACATATATCACCAAAATATTATATATGAATACCTATTCTTTTTCATTTATCCACTTTTTTTTTACCAACTTCAGCAAATTTAATGTATCAAAAATTAAAGTTTTAAACAACTTCAAGCTAAGCAAAGATTCAAAGCTAATGGTAAATGTATGACATATAAGAGGACCAAAAGTCAATCTCTAACACTTCTATGTCAATACATCAGTTTGATTTTAACTCATAAACATGAATATAAGAAATATTGATAATTTATAAAACTTAAAACTCATAAAATATTATATAAACAAGAATAATATATTTTTACAAACACGTTCACAGAAAATAACAAAGCTGAAAAATGAACTTACTTTTTAAAATCTTTCCTCTACTGCTTCCCCTAATGGAGAGAGTTGTACATATTCTTGATTTATGAATTCATTTATATAAGTTGATCATTGAGCATAATTTAATGGAATAAATAAGATCATTCATTATCAATTAAGTTAAGTAACTAAAGAAAATCAAAAGTTTTATTGTTGGAGACGAAAAGACTTAAACTATGATACAATGTTCTTTCCCACTTCCAAACAACAACTACGTACAACCATTGTTATGAGATTTATACATTGCAAGTACAAAAAACTAAGAAAAAGAATGAACAAAAATTACACAAGAAATTTTTTTGTTGAGAAAATATTGTATTCGAAATTACTACATATTAAGATAATATGCTATAATAAGTATTGATAGATGAACAAATATAACATGTAGAAGCTTCAATCAAACTAATAAATGTTGGAATGTGAAAATGTTGTATTCTAATTAATATTGAGGAAATTTGTTACTCCTATAATAATTACTGGCAGATGAACCATCTATTGCTTATCCGGTTCAATGCTTATGATTATTAATAAATTTTATATTTTAAAATTATAGTTGCTGGACTTTTAATGTTATCTTTATATAATTAAAATATTATTATTTATTAAGATATTCGATTAAATTTATATTTAGTGTAGGGATAAAATAGTAATTCAACTTTTCATTTTAGAGCTTTCCACTCATAATAATATATGATATGATGATTAATTTAGTCAAAAATAAATTTATTCCCACCTCTCCCCTTTCCCGCCAACGACCTGAGCCTGGAGATTATTCTCCTTTTCTGCTTTGACGAAAGTACCCATACAATATCCCCTAAACTCAGCCAATAACCGAAAGGTAGAACCGTAAATATCCCCAAACAGAGGAAATACACAGACGAACTCTTCTGTGTATAACAAACACAGCTCACGTTCCTCATTCATCTTCATCAAATTTCCGATTCCCTTTTCTCTCTGAAGCAAAAAACATGAAGTTTGCAGATATGAAACTCCAGGCAAGGAAGGCTGTGAGCAGGGGCGGCTAAACGTGATTGGGGGCCTAAAGCGAAATTTCAATTCGGGACCTAAAATATAATCAAACTTCATATACATATTTATTCAAAGTTTATTTTTTTTACACTATTTAGATAAAAATTATTAGTATTTTAATATTGTTTTTTTAGTTATTAGTTTTAGGTAAGATTTTATCAAATTAACATTGAAAAAACATCCTTTTAGTGAGACAATTATTATATGAATTGTTAACATAATTATACAAGTAATAAGTTGATAAATATTAAATAGAGATAAGATTTAGAACCATAGAATTTGAGGCAAGAAGTTAATGACTTGGTATACCCCATTTTAATATGATTGTAGTAATGTTTGAAACTAAAATTTAAAACGAAATAAAAAAGAATTTGTAATTCACTTTGTTCAACATTTTTCACTATTAATTCTTATTTTTAACAAAGTACAAAAAA
>JAJOOO010079731.1:0-19209 GCA_029582685.1 Solanum piurae
TATATAACCTAGTTCTCTCACAACAAAGGACCATTGCAGAGATTTGGACAACGCAGGGCTGGAATTTCCAGTTCAGAAGACATCTCAATGACTGGGAAGTGATGAGAGTGGCAGAATTTCTTAACATTGTTGGAAACTTCAATGGACTCCAGGCTGAAGAGGATGCATTATGGTGGAAAGGAAGCAGCAAAGGTATATTTAAAGTAGGTTCAGCTTACAGGTTGATGGAGCAACCAAGTCAACAGATTCCTATCTGGCCATGGAGACAAATTTGGAAAGGCAGAATTCCTTATAAAGTCTCATGTTTTATATGGCTGCTAGCTAAGGAAGCAGCTTTGACACAGGATAATGTTATGAAAAGGGGGATAACCTTATGTTCTAGGTGTTTTCTTTGTGGAGAAACATCAGAAACTGTTAACCATCTTTTTCTACACTGCAAATTTACTCAACAATTATGGAGGGTATTCTTGAGTCTCAAAGGCATATCCTGGGCTATGCCTAGGAGAATTACTGAAGCCCTAAAAAGTTGGGAGGAGGCAGGAGTGCTAGCTAAAGACAGAACGAGATGGAGAATTATCCCTGCTTCAATCTGGTGGGCAACCTGGAAAGAGAGAAATTCTAGGTGTTTTGAGAGCGTAGAGAATAGTATGCAGAAAGTTAAACTCAACTGCATTTTGTTGTTATGTTTTTGGTGCAATCAATTATACTCAAATGAAACTGTCTCTATAATTGATGTTTTAGATTCAATTTAGATTTAGAATAGTGGAGTTTTTGGAGTTCATCTGTATATAAGGTTTAGTACTGCCCATGTACTATTGTGTTATAATACAAAGTTACCAAGTTTCAATTTTTTTTTTTCATTTTGTCATGTAAAATAGAAAGGTCAGAGAAAAAACAAAGACCTTCAAAACCCTTACCATTAATTGAGTATATTTTATCTTCTCTAGTGATAGGGTGTCTGTTAAGTCTTATTGTCAAACGCGCCTAGGACAGTTACCAATTCTTTCTTTCGAATTACATTTTCTCTTCTTTTTAGCGAATGATGCCAATTTGAACTCATGATTTGTCCCGGTGTTATTTTACAATTATAATTATTATGAACCTGGACCTTGAAGAAGAATGAGAAATGATAAATAAAATAAGTTCAGATTCTCTATATAACTTTTACGTTATTTCCTCCCCTTTTTGGTTATATTGGGGTGGGGTTAGGGGGTGGATGGGAAGTGACATAGAGCCAATATTGTTAAAATTAAGTTTATATGCTATACTGCAAATGTCATTAAGGTCTCAGTTTAAAGTAAATTTACATAATATTGCACTAATGACTGAAGTTTGTTTTCTTTGCCGATACCCTTCTGTGCCACAAGCATGTAGACCTGGAGTTTGTCTCTTTTGCTGATTCAAAGCCTGCAGTAGCCAAAGCAGCTAATTTACTTTTTGCCAAGCATTATGCTAGCACAAAACCAGAAAAGCCAAATTTTACAGAATCTGACATGTTTGAGGCACTCCAAGCTGTAGGTCTGTTGATTTATTTTCCTCCCCCCTGTTTGCCTGATGTATTCATTCATCAATATGAATTTTTCATCTTTGCTTGAATGGTGGCTTTCTATAAACGTGATAAATTATCAAACCTACAGGTTATGGGGGACCAGAGCCTGATCTTTTATTTGTTTATGGTCCTGTGAGATGTCACATGGGTTTTCCAGCATGGAGAATCCGGTACACTGAGATCGTGTAAGTACATTTGTGCAGAAACACTTGGCATTTTTTGCTCATCTCTGGCACGACAGACTCACCAGATAATGATTTTAGCTTTGGAAATTATGTTTTATTTCCATCCTCATTTGCTTTGATTCTATTAGGGAGGGTACAAGATGCTCTCAATTTTTACAGACCTAGTTAAAAGTTAGTCCTTATTTGAATTTTTTCCATCTTTTCCTTGACGTAGAATCTTGGTTGGAAATTTGCTAATGTTTCCTGAGCATGCACTAGTTTTAGGACATGTTTCAATAGGGTTTTGGATCTGAAATCATTCATTTTTGGCTGCAGACATATGGGAACCTTAAAGTCCATGGAATTTGGTTCCCTCATAAAAGCCATCCACAAATTCACAAAGGTGCATCAAAACTATGGTATGTTCGACATTTATACCTGTGAATGCTAGTCTGTTGCTAGTCTGTTGTCGCCTTTCAAAAACCAAACCTTGCTCTTTTTGCATGCCACCCCCCTGAACCTCCTTGTCTCTCCTATACTACATTGGTGAAAGGAAGGACATTATGTCTAAGGTATATCTGGTGTTTGATTTGGTTTATTTAGTGCTTCAATTCAGAAATCAAACTCCTTTAAAGGTGTGAAAAGTGAGAAATTTTAAAGTACTTTTTGCGGACTTTCCTAAACTGCTGTAGTGGCGTATCTGTTTGGTGTTTAACCATGATTTAGGATTCAGCATGTTTCTGAAATGTGTTGATGAAATGTCCAACTGATCACATCAATCACCTTTCCATTCTTCCCTTCATTTACATGTAACTGATTCTGCAGCTTTAGTTTATAACGAACCAATTTGAGTGCTCCACATTTCTGTTTTCAGGCCAATGAACACTAGCAGGTGGAGTGATTTTTCTTATACAACGACATTGTTACACTTCTCAGCACTTACAACACACAGTCAGCTTCGTATTATATATTTATACTGTTCCAAGATTTCATACAAAAAAAATGTAGCGTTAAACCTTTAACAAGTACCCCTGTTTTTAACTATATTTTTTGCACATTGTTATATAACTAGTTAGAGATGCCTCTTGTGAAAAATTATAGGAACTTGTGATGGTGTATTAGTGATTGGGTGCAAAGTTGTGTTGAGGACATCAATAACTTATATAGGGTGGAGAATTTTAGTAGCTCAATTGGTTGACTAGCTAAACTTTTGTCTAGTTGGTCGACTACTTGAATTGTTGTCTTGTTGGTGAGTGCTTGATATCCCACCTTTTAATTCCCTCACCCATTCTCGCTACTCCCAATTTCATTTTGGAAAAGTGTCTTATAAGGTTCAAAATATCATTCTGCACGTTGAGAGAACCAAAGAGGTTACATACTAGTACAATATTAACTTGAGTGTGATAATAAGTGTACGAGGTGTGTAAGCACAAAGATCAATTTAAAATAAAACATAACTCTCGATATAAAAAGAGTATAGTGTGCTGTGTGTGCTATATATCAAATTTTAAGTTCTTTGAGTCTAGTTTTCAACGATAAAAGTTTTTTATTGAAGAGCATCTGAAAAAGAGAACCTACTATCGAACCCCAGATTGCCTATCGCAAATCTGAAATTTTAGTGAGTGAAGAATCGCCTGCAATGGCAAAAGGGAATCGCCAATAGCATTGGCAAATTTGAAATTATCCTAAGTTTATTTTTACTATTTCAAAATAACTTAATTTTACTTAGTTAAATGAAATTTTATTTGTGTAGTATTTTCATTGTATAAGAGGTTTAAATATATCTTATAAAGATATAAGGATAACATTATTATATGTAGTAAATGTGTTATGCCAAACATGTAAAAGATTTAATCATCTCATTAAGTAATTTTGTTCATTTCCTATTTAAGAGTTTCAAATAAAACATATTATCGAAAAAATTATTCTCCTTTTCTAATCAAATGCGTGAATAATTTATTTTTTTATAAAATTATTCTTGTCCTCGTTTCGCACGGTGGTGAACTTCGTCAATAATCTACTTCTGAACATTTGATAATATAAATATTTTCGAGTGGGTACAACCCTACGATATATTGTCAAGAATATTTTATCCAAAGATGAAATGAAATTTTTTTTAATCTTAAAACCAAAAAGATTTGATTCTAAGTGTTTATGCATTTTGTTATTAATTCTTCATTTTACTGTAGTTATTCATCACCAAAGTCTTTAGAAAAGATATGTAATTGTCTGTCTATGTTTGTATTTTCAAAAAATGGTACAAACATTTTATTCATCAATTGCGAGAGTTTTGTTTTCCTATTCAAGGCCTCTACATACAAAATTTAAATATTATACATCTTATATAATTAGTTGTGTAGTTGATAAGTTAATAAAAATTTAAAAACACATCTCTTGGAGTTTAATGAAATAACGTGTGTCGCTTAAATAATTTGGATTAAATGATGTCTTGGTAAGTCCCTTATTCAAAATCATTCGCAGTCGATGACACTACTTTGATAGCCAAAAGACATATTTTGTTGTTTATGTTTTGATCAATATGCTTAAAACTTTTTTTTTGCGACTTTTAATCTAATGTTTATAAGGAGATAATTATTTCTTTAATATTTGATTAATATGGATTCATCCTACTTTGAGGGGTAATTCCTTGACTTCAATCCAACATTTGAACCCCAAACTTTTGATTAAGGTTGAGTACAATACTTACCATCCCACTACATTCCTTTATTTTTTGGATGTCACTAATCGATTGAATGCCTCAATAAGATAGAAAGTTAAATAACTAAAAGGAAAAATCACACCATATACACATTTAAGAGATAATATTACGGGTTTTAAACATACTTTTAAAATATTCTTACTTACAACAGTTTATTTACGGGTTATAACATATCAATTAAATTTAATTTTATTTAAAAATTAATTAAAATTTAATTTAATAAATGATTAATCTCTTTATATTTTTATATTATTAACTATTAATAGTTAATTAATTTGATTGCAGTTCCTTTTTTAAAACAAAAATTATCAGTTACACAAATTTAGGGATTTACAGTGATTAGAGTTCCTTGATTACTGTTACACTCCAAACCTTCCATTCACGTTAATCCCACCTCCATCCCCACGCCTATCCAATACTACAGTAATCGTCCCTCCCATCTTTCTCACTACCCCAACTTCAAAATCGTCCCTCCCGTTCCGTTTCTCATCATCATCATGTACGATTGTAACGCCTCGAAAGAGTCCTCGATTAGTTGAAAGAACTTCTACGGATGAAGTACATGCTCCAACATTCAACATATTGACTCAAACTCCATCGCCAAAAGATGTTGAAATTCCTGCAAAGTGTGGTTCCTCTCAGTCGAAGGATCAAAAGGAGAAAAAATACGAAGCAAAGAAAAGGGTGAGTTCGGCAAATCAAAAGGGAAAGAAGAGGAAGGGGAAAATTGTAGAAACTCTTTTTGATTCGAATTCTGATTTTGTTAGTGAAATAAAAAAGTAAAAAAGCAACAAATGTAGAAGTTGTTCAATCTTCAAAACCATCAACAAGAAGAACAACAAAAAAGAAGGAATCAGAAATCTCAATATCCAAAAAAGGCAAAAAAATTGTAAGGGTAAGTATTATATTTAATTTATTTTCACATTATTCAAATCAGTGAATTTTTTGCTAAAAATATCACATTATGCTTATTGTTGTTTCGAAACTTTTGTTTGGGTGAAATTTGTACGAAATGTGAATAATATTTGTATGAATCTGACTTTAATATATGATTTTTGGATATTGTATGAAATGTGATAAAATATTGGTATGCAAATGGTATGAATTGTGTTTTGACATTGGTATGAAATTGATTTGTTATCAGTAACCCAATTATATGAATTGTTAAATTGGTATGCAGATGCTATGAATTGTTAAATTACTCTGTTTTGTATGAATTATGACTAATATTGATATGAAATTGAGATTTTTCCTAATAGGTTTCTTTTTCAATTTCTCCATTAATGTATTAAATTTTTAACATTGGTATGAAAATGGTATAAAATAATTTTTCTTTCATTTTTTCCCAGTGATTTTGATTTGTACACATGTCTATTTGCTGTATACATCAGTAATGGAGTTTTTGATATGTGTTCTGTTGATATCGATGCAAAGTACCATCGTCAAAGGTATGCCACAATCATATGGTATTATGGAAAAACAAAGAATGATGATGGCGTGATCAGTGAGAGTGAAGTAACTGGCACTGTTGCTAGCAAATTTGGTGGACCCCGCATAGCAAAAGAACATGCTCTGGATACTAGCAACTATCCCATACCAAGACCACGAAGATCAAATTGAGATAGTTGATTGCATCTTAGACTTTTTAGAATTACAAGTTTTTTTAATTTTTGGACGATATTTTTGTGTTTGTTACAGCTTTAAGTATTTGATATATATAATATCCACTGTTTTATTCCAAAAAGATACCAACTACATATGAATTACAGATTGACTATTGTAATCGCAGGATACTAGTTATATACAGACTGCATTCCAAATGGATACACCATTCTAAAGATAAATTACACATTGACTATAATAATTTTTGGGATAACAATTATATACAAAATGCATACAAATTGGATTCAACATTTAGAGTTTATGATTTTACAATGTCTTATTAACTAGAAAGAAATCATACTACTAATTTAGAGTTCATGAACTAACACTGACTTATAATTGGTATCCAAACTGTACACCTTTGGCATCCAAATTCATATTCTAACACAAAAAAATAAAAAAATAAAAAATGAATGAAGTTGGTATCCAACAAAATCATGATTTTTTAAACAAAAAAAAACTTGATTTACTCGTCAGTGACAACAATTCTGGAAAAAGAAGAAGAAGAGAGAAACGTTGAAGAAAATGGATTAAATCAGACTTTTTAATTAAATTTAACAGATTAGAGTGAATCAAGGAAACCAAATATTCCTAATTAGTTTGAATCTCCTAAAGTTATGCTAATTAATAATTATCATCAATCAATTCAAATTTAATTAATACACCTATTTATGTTTTTTTTTGTTTTTTCTTCAAAATCGATTTATTTTCCTTTTTTATCTTCTTCTTTTTTTCAAAACAATTTTTTACAATTAATTAAAAAAACGTTTTTTTTAATAAAATGTTGTTATAACCTGAAATTTTTTATTGTTACAACTTGAAAGTTTTATTCTACTGCTATAACTTGAAATTATTAGTCTGATAAATGTCATATATGAAATTTTCACTAACTAAAACTCCAAGGTAGTGTGGAACCACCATAACTTCTTTAACACTCAAAAGTCCCTTCTTGGACATTCCATGGATCTTTTAGCCACTGAAAACTCTATAAAGATCAAAGTCATTTATTTTACAAGTTTAAGAATTCTAATCTACGTTACACCAATTGTCTAATGATTACATCAAACTCTTGATTCACTTATCTTTACTTCAACATAATGATCAAACGCATAAACATAATTACATAAACAACAAAGTTTACAACATGTACTCAAAAACAACAATCAATAACATAAGCATAAATTAATGACTGTAAAAACATACCACGATCTGTAACAAAAGAATGAAACAGAAAAGAAAAAATCGTGCCCACTGAATGCACGTTGTCTTGTCCCCTTAAGGAAATTATTTCCCTCTAGTACCCGAGGTTTAAAGGAATAGATCCTCTCAGGATAGAACGATTCTATTCACCAGTGTATTGGTACAAAAACAATGGTGTCAGTGAGTCACTCAACATGAGCAAAGTACACAAATATTTAATTGTGCAGAAGAAGAAGAAGTAGTTCAGAATTTTCGTTGTTTTAAAATGAGAGGAAATCCCTCTATTTATAGACAACAAAGGGTAGTGTGAATAAATGCTTATTGTGCTTAATCGGAAAGGTCACAACTCTTTGGAAAAATCACAACCTTTGATAAAAATCATTTTTCATAAAAGTCGCAACTCTTCATAAAAGTCGCAACTCTTCGTAAAAGTCACAACTCTTCGTAAAAGTCACAACTTTTCATGAAAAGGGGAGGCTAATTTTGGAAATAAATAAATTAAAAAGAAATTTTGATTTGTGGTGGCGCCACGTAAGCGGGCCTAGGGTTCTCTTATATATATGATTTAAAATTTCATTAAAACATACATGAATAAATTTTACTTATGATTTATTTAGTTTTGATGAACAAAATTCTCTAGTATGTTATTTATAAAAAATAAAAGAAAATCCGAATATATACTCTAATTATCCCTTAATTCTTTCATCTGATATGTATGCTTCTAGTATTTTCACGTAATGTCACAAAAATCCTCCCTAATTTTCAAAAGCAAAATGTCCAATCAGTTAACAACAACTTGAAAAGAGAGGTCCTTTTTTTACTTTGTTGTGTATCATATTTGAAGAAATACAAATTCTTTACTCAATTAATCTATTCTACCGCGACAAATGACAATTCATTCTCATAATAATTGTGGGACATTAACATTTTTGAAAGGGAGGAATATAAAAAATATCTTTGAATTTGACACAAATTATTAATTTTATTTTTAAATTATTAACGATTTTAATAAAATTTACACTAGACTAATTATATTTAGATACACTTTAATTTGTCACATGACAAAATAAGTATCTCAGATTCACGTTAAAGTATTGACTCTTCATAAAAAGTTGAAATAAGTGTTGAAAACAGCCACGAGAATGTAGAAATATATTTCACTTATGAGTTATGTTGCCAGATTGGGTGTATGAGATATTTTTAAGAGTATCAAATTATAATTCAGGTAGAAGTAGAAATTTAAGGGTGTTTTTGGATAGTTCTCTCTTTTTTAAATTAAAGAGCAATTATTCAATCGTCAATTGGTTCCCTGCATAATTTTCGTGCTCAATTTCGAAGAAAAGAATAGAGTTATGATGAGAGAATCCATTCAGCTTCCCATAATCGACCTTACTTCCCCTCATCCTATTTCCACCGCTCGAGCAATTCGTCAGGTTTCTTCTTTCATTATCTCAATTTTTGATTGAGGTATACATATATTCACTGTGAATTTTGGTGTAGGCATGTGTAGATGTTGGTTTCTTTTACCTAATAAACCATGGAGTAGATGAAAAGTTAATTAAGAAAGTGCTTGAACAGAGCAAAAAGTTTTTCTCACTGCCCCTTGAAGACAAGATGAAACTGCTACGAAGGAACCACAGAGGATATACTCCCCTTTATACTGAGAAACTTGATACCTCTTCTATTACACAAGGTACTTTTTTCTTCTTTTTTTTCACTTTAGCCTATATATTAATTACTCTCGCTTTAACGAGACACGGAGTTTAGAAAGATAAAAAGACTTCTAAAACTAGTGGTCCAGGACTAGATATATAGACATTTTGAGTGGTTATAAATCATCTTTATTAAAGGTGTGTTTGGTATGGAGGAAAGTGTTTTTTTTGGAAAATGAGTGGTTTCTTACTTATTTTAGAACTTTTAGTTTTGCTGCTGAAATTACATGGATTTTATTGAAACAATATGATTAAAGCATTTTGGTTGAGTTGGTCTCGACCATGTAGTAAATCAGTTAATTTAGTTAGATATGATCCTAGATTAAGCTACATTGATTATGTGCAAGGGCTTATTTACCAAAAGAATAACTCATTGCATAGGAGAATAGTTTTGTGTATTAGATTATCCCTTGCTGTCACTTTTCTTTAGTACGCTTTTATTGGTTACAGTTTCGAGTTGATTTGCATTTGGGGATAATAATACAGAAGGTAGCTTAAATCGATCTTGAGTTAATCGTTTCATCATTGGAGTGCAGGTGACTCAAAAGAAAGCTTCTACATTGGTTCTCTGGAAGGAAAGAGTGTTGTTAGTAACTTGAATCAGTGGCCAGCAGAAGGTATTCTCTACATGTTTATTTGAGCTTACATTGTTGTCTTGTCCTTAATATACTTTGGCTCTTGGGGTTTGTTCGTCTTTATTGTGGTGACTAACTTCCCTGTAACAAGAAACATAGATTTTTTCCAGCAAATGCTCCCTTTTGTTTATTCGTGCATCATTTCACGTATGCTTCTAGACATATTCCTTGTTTGAAGCACATTTCTCCAGAAAACATGTGTGGTGACTCTTTGATGTTTTCTTCCATTTGGGATGTTTAGAAGTTCTGCCAAGTTGGAGATCAACCATGGAGGATTACCATAGAAGAGTCTTGTGAGTATCACTTTGATATATATATATTCTGAAAGAGATTTTAGATTTCTTTATTCCTGAAACTTTATCATGGTATAAACAACTCTAACTCCAACCCCTATCGGTATTTCATATCACTTAGCTCCCTATGCTCATAATTTTGTGTAACTGAAAGCTATGTGATGTTGTTGAAAGTTCAAATCACACAGCAGCCAAGGGTGTGGCCTAATAGTCAATGAAGTGAGTTGAGAACCATGAGGTTTCAAGTTCAAATCCCGGAATAAACACTAGGTGATTTCCCCCCATATGTCCATAATTTGGTGGACAGTGTTACCTGGTACCTTGAGCTGGTAGGAGGTAGCAGGTATCCTATGGAATTAGTCGAGGTCTACGCAAGCTAGCCGGACATCAGTTACAAAAAAAGAAGAAGAAATAAAGTTCTAATTGTCCAAGATGCATATTATCACTGTTCTTCGTCTTTCTGCTAGCAGCTGAGTGTTCTGCATATGACTAGGTTACTTGATTTGACTTTCTTGTCTCAGGGATGCAGGTATAAGACTAATTTCACTGATTGCTTTGGCATTGGATTTGGACGAGGACTTCTTTCATAAAGCAGGGGCATGTGATTCACCAAATGGATTCCTTCGTCTGTTACATTATCCAGGTACTAGTTCCATAAATGACATCTTTCTTTTTGAGTTTTAATTTTTCTGTTTTTTTTTTAAAAAAAAAATCGTGATCAGGACCTCAAGATGATATGAAATGGGAGGAAAAAGGGGAGACATCTTTGTTGATTGATGCTTGTGAATCTGCAAAGACAATTTTTTCAGGGTGGATAACAGTTTCTATGCTATTAGTTTTCTTTCTTTGGGTCACGTGTATTTTGTTTGACTAAGCTTTATAACTGCACCTGATGCAATACTTGTATGTCATTTAACTTATATGGTACGATGCGCTTGGCAAACTGATTTAAATCATTCAAATTGAACAGTGAGCTTCCTGCTTGATCATTAAATAAAATACTTTATGTAAACTTTCTATAGGCGAGTTGCAATTATCTGAACAAGTGGTGTATGGTGCTTCTGCTCATTCAGACTATGGGATGTTAACTCTTCTAGCTACAGATGGTGTTGGTGGACTTCAGGCACGTCTGATGTGAAATATTTTTTCGTTTATCAAAATCTGTGATTCTCATGAATGCTTATATTAACTGGTTCTAGAGCTAACAGGTTTGCCGGGAGAAATTCAACCGACCTCAGATATGGGAAGATGTGCATCACCTCAGTGGGTAGGTGCATTGGCCAGTCTATAACTGCTAATGGTCGGAGTAGAAGGCGAAAGTGTCAAAACTTCTCATATCATTTTTATTCAAGTATAACTGCTTTAAAATGTTTCCAAAGACATATTAGCAGCAGAGCTTTTTTCTTTTTAGCGTAGTCTTTCACTCTCCTTGAGTAGGTTTATATACCCTTTTTTCCTTTTATGGATAACGTTTTGAAAGTTGCTTTAATAATGGGCCAAGCTGTTTCAAGTATCAAATCATGAACGTGTCGGGCAGTATTTTTCTATATCATATTGCCACCATTCCCATATACTCTATTCAACATTTAATCTGCTTCATGGCTTGAGTATGTATTATAATGAGCATACATGGTTGCCCGAAGTAGAATCATTTCATAACTGCTGAAAATTTCTTTTCCATTCTTGTTCTTCAGGGCTTTCATAGTTAACATTGGAGATATGATGGAGAGGTGGACAAACTGCTTATTTCTGTAGTACAAACTCTGTCCTTTTTTATATCTACATACATGATAATCCTTCCCTGGGATTATTTCCTATTCTGGGTTCAGCAGATGTATTCTTCATATTGCCTGCTTTTGTGCTGAAAGCTCATTTTACCAAATTCAGTAGTAACAAAATGCAATATGTTTTGTATTATTCTTCTGATGCTTGGAATACATTTTGTAGGTCTACATTGCATCGAGTTATGCCAACAGGGCAAGAGCGTTATTCGGTAATCAAAATATCATCATATGTTTAAATCCTTTTTCCTCTCAAAGTCTATGTTCTACTTATTAAGATCAATGTAGGGGCAATATTAATATAAAATTTGACTAACTTGGCCCTTATTCTGACATGTTTGGGATATTCATCTATCATCTTTGCTAGTGATAACTATATATATATATATATATATATATATGTATTGCACTGTGTATTGTGTGACGCGGTACTGCAACTCTGAACATAGAATGGATGGTTTACACACAAATCTTCCCTTTATAGGAAGGCAGCGTAAGTCACTTGATTCCTTTCATGGTAGAATTTGACCAACACCCTATACAAAAATCTTGTAAATGCCATTGTATAGAGTAAGTGAATGTCATGTTATGTTACTATCGGTATATGAAAGCAGAGAATTGGTTGTAAGATCTCAATTAAGGTGTAAAATTTAAGCTTGGAACTTCTGATTGGCGTAGTTTTGTGTGTATGAACATCTTTCAAATGTTTTGATATGTTAGATTAATTAGATTAATCTTGGTCATTATACATAAATATGTATTAGTGAACAAATCAGTGGAATATATTATGTACATTATATAGAGTATTCTTTTAACATAAGACATTTGGTTTTGACACATTTTCCCAATCTCTCTAATATTCTCACACGATATCAGATAATCTGTGAGAAATAGTCCCTCAAGTCCTCATTGCACAATCACCAGCTACATAGGAGGGAAAAAAAATTCATCCCTGCGCTATTTTGAGGTCACTGGAAATTTCTGGTGACTGCGCATAAACCAGCACGCCACAAGGCGCCAAATCCTCATGCGGGACATTACACAAGAAATTGCACTGCTATTAGAGCCTCCAGGAGCCTTTGGGCCTCACATCACATTCCTCACACACCGGTGAGTGTGTAATTTGTGGTCATTTTCTGATCACAACTTGCAGATGGACGCCTATTTGTTTATTACTCAACCCTGGTGCATGGCATAGTGAATTTCAGAGTTCTCCGGCCACTCTTTGGCGAAGTTTCAAGGATAACATTTCAGAAAACTTTTTAAATAAATTCTTTATGCGAGTCCAACTCAGTCTCCTCTTTTGTCCTTGAGCACTTTACAAATGCTCTTCTCTCGGTTTGTCTCTCTTCAATTATTTGAAAATTTCACGTACTCTTCATCAATCTAACCAATGTGTCATTTAATTAGGCAATATCAGTTACAAGAGCATGTGGTAATATGAGTTCCGAAATTACTACTGAAACCTATTGAATCCCTAATTGTAAGAGAAAACTATTTGTTATGGTCTAAATAATGGTGTAGAGTACAACATGTTCATAAGCAACTAACCAAGAGCTGTAAACATTGTTAAAGAATGAGTGAATCCTTCTTTTCATGTTCTCACATAAGATATCCAAAAAAGTAATTTGTAAGACGAATCCTGAAAAGTGAATTGTTTCAATTAAAAGAATGTATTTTTTTATTATTCTGTTGTATATGGATTGGCATTGCATGCAATATATCTCATTTCGTGCCAAATGCTAGCTGATAGTGTATGAACAATTTGTGGGATTCTAAATATACTCTCAACTCTTCATTCCTCTGCCATTAGAACGATGCAACATAAGCTAACAAAATATCGGTTGCAACATGTAGATGGCTTTCTTTTTGGATCCAAATCCAGATTGTGTGGTGGAATGCTTGAAGAGCTGCTGTAGTGATTCATCTCCTCCTAGGTACTTGCAAAATTTTGTACTGAGTCTTGAGCTGGATTCTGCATTTTGAAAATATATTGATGACCTTGGTCAAAGCTTTAATCTCTCTATTTAACATCTCGTGGTGTTGATCTTATTGTTCATTGGATGTTGAAGTGCAAAAAGAATATACCATCTTGAAATTACGTCTTTCCAAAAAAATTTAGGCTTTTCCCTTATGGCCTACTTGATGCAAATGTATGATCCCACAATGGAAAGGTATTTCTGGTGTTTTGTTCTGGTATATATTTTCATGTTTGGTATTTCTTGATTCCTTCATAATTTTGATTCAGTAGTTGATACCATTCTATTAAAAATGCTACGTATTTATTTTTTTCCTTCACTGGAGTTGCCATTCCAGTAAAATGGGTGCAATTAGAAATGGACTACAATATGCCGTTCTACCATCAACCTTTACCATGAGCTTTCATCTCCTCATCCCTTGTTGCCTATCCCTTAGTCCCCCTTCCTCAATCTCCAATACTTCCCTTCATCCCTCACCACCCCCTCCTCAGCTACCCCTTACCTCCCTAGGCCAAGGCAATTAACAATCTTCTTTTTCTTCCCCGGCCTCCACCCTTGCCCTTCTGCTCTCAGGTTTCGCCTATCTATTCCCTCCTCACAGCCACCCTATTTCCTTCATCATATCCTATATGGTGTTCCACATTTTAGTCATTGCTGACTCGTCAAATCGGGATACCAAACTTAGATTTAAGTATTTTGGACGCTTTCAAGCATTCATTTCAACAAATTCCAGTTTCAGGTCCCCTAATGTGATGATAGACCATTTCGTTCTATAGCATTTGGGATGTCAAATTCACTTGTGGTCCTCCTTTCAAACTAAGAGGGAGAATGGTGGGAGGTGGACTTTATATTCTGCAAAAGATAAATAAGTAAAGAGTTCGTAGGGGCACAAACTCATAGATGGATTGACTTGTTCTAAGAAATCGGCCACTTCAATTCTCATAAAGAAACCAATCAAGATAAATAAGGCGCGCCGCGATGCTTCTAATTGTGACAATGATAATTTCTTGTTATATATCACATGACTTCTTCCCTGCTGGTAGATTATCATAGTACTATGGAGATAATCTGAAGTTGATTTTCCACAGATTTCCTCCAATTCTTGCGGGAGAATATTTGGAAGAGCGCTTAAAAGTTACATATGTATCATAGGTGAGTACTGTCGAACTTGAAATTTGATTAGCAGACTGCTGATGCTCGCACACGTGGAAAGTTGATCATAGAAATTTTACTACAAGTTATTTCAAATTCAGTCTCTTCTGTTTCGAGCAGAGAAAATATCTCTCTTCTTGTGTATTTTCGTGTGAAATCAGAATGATCATAATGTCTTTAGTTGTTTTAGTGCAGATTTTGTGCGACCCCAAGTATATATATACTAGTACTAATAAAATTCATTTTTCGTATCTGAATATAAAAGAGCAACTTACATAGATCTCACTAATTTAGGAGATAATTACTTAGATACACTTTAGTTTGCAATATTACATATCTTACTGGATTTTGGTGCTTTCAGATACATGTATCTCGGATACATAAGGTTAAAATTAGGTATAACTTGTTCTAAATACATTGATTCCAAGTGGATTCATATGAATTTAGGATAGTTAACAATTTTGCTCACCTCTCTCCCATCTTGCTCGTCATATTCCGGATACATGCGAATCACACTAGATACATGTATCTCTATATATCTGGTGTGATTAACATATATCTGAGATACATATGAATCTTGCTCGCCTCTCTCCCTATTTTTGTGGTATTTGGTAGCAAAAATACATGTATCTAAGCATATTTTCTTCAATATTTATGGTAGGAATTTCTCAATTTAGTAGTTAACATACGAAATATATAGTAGTATATCTAATTATAATTTTTCCAATAAAATTTTCCGAACAAACCATCAACTAATTCAGATAAGTATATAAAAACAGAAGTACAATGTAATATTAAGATAATGAGTAGGGCCAACTCATGTGAGCTTAGATTTTGTCAGTCCAAATCTAGCTCAAACCATAGGTTCCTAATCATTCGAAAGGCTTTAACTATATATTACTCCTATATTATTACAAGCCAAATAAAAAATTACAAAATATTCACGTGCCGCGTGCGTAATAGAAAAGTAGTTACTAAATTGACCAAGTATAATTTAACAGTTTCTCTACCTCTATCCTCCGCAAGGCAAAGATAAATGATCTGCATATACATCATTCTCGCCAGATTGATTTGAATTACACTCGTGGTGCTATTTGTGAATTATTTGGTTCATTTAAATAATTCACAAATTTACGAAAAAACACGTTGAATCGTTGGAGGAGTAGTGTTCTGTTTAACAACTGAGTTGCAGAGTATAAGATTGAGAGTGAGTAGAAAACAGAGGAAAATGGAGGGAAAAGAACAGACGAGTAAGATGCAAATGCGAGAGGACCAAATATATCCCTAACCATTTTAGCATACTTTGAGTGATTTGAAATTAAGTTGAGCTGAGCATCGTAGGCGAAAGAATAACCCGATGGAGGAATACATTTTTATAGGGTGGATTTCAAAAGGGGACGAATTACTTGGTTGGTACTTGAGTTGGAGAAGCTCAACCATAGCTGGGAAAATGAAAGCGATTAGTATGTCTCTGCGTTGAGAAGAAGAATTAGAAGGGGATATGAAGATGTAGTGGTGTTGATGAGTTGGAATATGATTAATAATAGTAATACTAGTGAAATTGATCTGCCCATTTCGGCCATGGGCATAAATGCTTCTGCGATTTATAGCCTCCGCCATTGATAAAAGAGCAAAATTTCATACAACAAAAGGTGTCGGGCTATGGGGGGAGAGAGATAGAGTGTATCTCTCTATATATAGACCCACTTTTCACATGCAAGTCACACAATTAATTCCCCACGCAAAATTGAATCACCAAGTTTGTGCATCCTTCATAGTGAAAATAAATAATAATTTCAAATATATCACTTAAAGTGAAAAAACTTTTTTAAAAAATTCTTTTCCTTATTTCATAATATAATTTTTTTTATTTTCTTCTTTCATATATAAATCCTTTCGTTCTTTTTTTAAAAAAAATTTAAGTTTTCATATTATTATTTAAATTTTGTGCATTCTTCATAGTGAAAATTAATAATAATTTCAAATATATCACTTATGGTGACGAAAATTTTAAATTATATATTTGAAATGAAAGTATATATTAAATAATATATTTTTTAAAATGTTATATTACATTTTAAAAAATTATGAATATTAGAGATTTAATTAATGAACTTATATGAAAGATAATATGTTAATTACAAAATAATAGTATAATACTCAAAAAGTGAAATAGAGAGTATGAATAGTAGTGCTCCAATTGGAGAACTACTATTCGACTCTCTATAATTGGATAGTAAAGGGACAAATAGAGAGGGATTGGAGAGGGCATTCTCTATTTTACTCTTCAAATATAGAGAGTGGAGAGTAAAATAGAGAGGGGTTGGAGATGGTCTAAAGCCAAATTTTATAGAGAATATGCCTTACTATTTTTAGCTGACATATATAAATTGAATAATTATTACATACTTAGTGCAACCCTACAAATGAGGTTTAGAGAGATATGATATACGCGAACATTATTTTGTAAATGTAAATAATGAAATTATTCATTGAAAAATTTATACTAATATAAAGTGAGAATAATAAACCCTAACTCAAAATTTTGAAAAGTTTATATTATGATATCGAAATAGTGTTGCGCTGAATTTGATAAGTCGATATAATGATATAAAATAGTGTTGATTATATTTTAGTGCTTGAAATTTGAAGACAACAAAAAACAAATTTGATTTTTTTAATAAACACACAATAATAAATTTTGCATAATGTAGAAAGTTTGACCGTTTGAATGACTTTAGAATATTCAATAATGAGAGTGTAAAAATAGTGAAACGTGAATAAAAAAAGTAAATATAAGAATAATAATGTTGGTTCATGATAATCATCATAATATAAATGAGGCAACAAAATAGATATCCACATTAGAAATGACGCTACAATTAACTAAACACTATTTCCTTTATCAATTATTACAACGATCACCATATAAAATGAGATAAAAAATATATATTTTCTATACAAAAAAATCTTTTTAAATTTATCAATATATGAGATTTTATTAATAGTATATATATTATCACTTAATTTCTTTTATAACCTCAAAAGTCACTCAACTATGAGTTTTTTCTCTTATGAAGTCATTCAACTATGACACATGGATTCTCCTCTTACAAAGTCATTCAACTTTCTTCAATATCTTCGAAATCACTCAATTATGAATATTTTACCTACAAAGTCATCCAATCTATTTAATAATT
Organism: Solanum piurae; assembly: GCA_029582685.1. NCBI lineage: Eukaryota > Viridiplantae > Streptophyta > Magnoliopsida > Solanales > Solanaceae > Solanum > Solanum piurae. The sequence continues at coordinate 18,047 of JAJOOO010079731.1, forward strand.
TTCATTAAATTTATTAACATGAAACTTTTATTTGAAATCAAAATTGTAAGAAATAAAAAGAATATTTATTTAAATCATTTTAATGATTTAATCCATTAAAAATATAATATTGATCTTTTTATTTTACCTATCCCTCTTAAATTATTCATTCTTGTCCAAACGTCTATAACTAGTAGGGAGAAACGATGACTAGTCTTCCAATGATCCAGTTTCACAAAATTGGTTTCATATTTCTTGGTGAAACATAGTCAAAATCACAAGGATATTATTATACATCGATACAATGCTTTCCGTTTTGCTTTTAGACTAGACTAGATAATATTATAATTTGTTCTAATATAGGCTTATATGATTCACTTTTCTTTTCAATAAGTTTAAAAAAATGATTTATTTTTGTATTAAGTAACAATTTAACTTTATGTAACCTAAATTTATAATACTTTTTATGTCATTATTGAACAATATATGTTACTTACTATATTTCAATTTATGCGATACTGATATGATTTCGAAGGTCAACCAAATTTGTCGTATGTCTCATATATATGCCAAATTATTAATTATTGTGATTTATAATACATTCTACGAATTTTTTGAATAATATATGTTACTCTTTCTTTCCAACTTATGTGGTATTGATAGAATTTCGAGAACCATTTATATTTTTAAATTGTTTATTATTGTGATTTATAATTGTTGACACCCAATTTTGGACCTCCACAATATATATTAATCATCGAGCTTCTTAAATTCCAAACTATTTGAAATAATCAACTTTATAAAAATCAAAATATTTTTTCAAATTATCTTAAATAGTTTTGTCACTTTTTACGATTTTTAAATAATATATATGTTTTAGATAATTATGCATATAATTAGTATATTTTATAAATGTTCGAAAATCGTCTCAAAAAGATTTTAATTTTACTTAATTAGTTGGTCAAGTGGTGTAGTAATTAATACTTATATTTTTGAGTTATTGGTTTATGATTAAGTTAATGATTTTTATTTTGTTAAAATTAAGAAGCTCGTTAATTAATTAATATCTAATTCATCTTATTCAGGATTTAGCCGAATTTGTTAATTTAACTCAATTTAGCTATTTCTTAAACTCCAGGATATAACTCATCTTTGACCTCACCTTCTTGGACCCTTTTTAGACC
>JAJOOO010079732.1:0-60340 GCA_029582685.1 Solanum piurae
TAGTTTTACCGTTTCTTTTTCTAACATTAAACTTAGATTTTCACCTATTTTCTTATATCTCCTTCCTAGATTAGAAAATATTATCTTTATTTTTAATCCGTCATAATTTTCATATGTTTTTTCATCTATTGTGTATTCTTCTTTATTCATTTATAGATTATGTTGAAGTTTATATTCTAAACTTTCTATCTGTATCTGTAGATATAAAATAGTTTTTCTTTGTACAACTATAGATTTTTTACAAATTCCTGCAAATATATTACTGTTAAGTCTATTTTGCCTCTGTCTCAATTCTTGTCTTTTTGCTATAATTATTTTCGTAAGTTTTTGTCTATATTCGTTATTCTCGTTATTCATTGTATCTTTAAATATTGAATATATTTATATTCTATTTTAGATATATTATCTATAAATTGATCTAATTTGTCGTTATCAGCTTTTGTGATATTGAGTTGTTTGTATTCCGAATATAATTTGTTTAATTTTCTTCTTATTTTTCTTAATAACTACATCAGTAGATCATTGATTAGCATACCTCCTCTGAATAGTCTACGTGGACCCTAGTTTCTATTACTATTAATTCGAATTAATCTAGTAATGCATACAACCTTTACTCTCTTAAAGAGAAGGGGTTTTAGCGTCAACTCATTCAATGAATGTTCTTTCATTCACCACACAGATGAATCTTACTTTTTATTTTCTAGCGGACAGTCATTTCTCTAAAGAGAATAGACGTATAACACCTATATCTCATAAGAGAATGAAAGTAAGCAAGAACGAAATGAGCAGTTACCCTATCGACCGAATCTACTATCCTAAAATCAGAAACTCCTAAATTAAAGAACTACATAAAAGGTAATATACTGAGCTAGCCTCCCGTTATGCACCAATGTTTGAAGAGGACCGTTAACCTTTACCAAAAGAAAGAAGAGCTATTGGTTAGTTTCCTATAGTTGACCGATAGAGCTCGACTGATTGAGATAGGGCAGATGCGACCGATGGAAGGGATCTAATTTGAAGAAGGAAGTCATTTGTGGACTGATTTCGACCCTTTAGCAGAAGACAAGAGATTCGTGGTATGGCTTCAGAAGAGGTATTCATTATACAAATATCGTTTAACAAATTTCCCGATTGCCGATTCACTGCGCGTACCTATCTTAAATCACCCATGAATGTTCAATAGGCCGCCTACCATTGATGCCTTTCACTTTAAGACAGTTCCCCGCGCATGAAAGAACTTCACTTATAAAGTCAAGATAAGAAAGGATGGTCTACGATCAGGGAATGCCTTTTTTGTTAAAGAGAATTGCCATAGAGAGAGCGCCTATCTCTCATAAGAGAAGGAGAGCCACTTTTTTTTTAGAGTATATTAATGAGTAGGACTGAAATTCCAAGTGCTCCTAGCTCAGAAACAACACAGAGACAAACACATGGAGGCCCATAAAACACAAAAATAATAGACTAACAAATATACGTGACATACACTTCCTGTGTGAAGTTTTCATCTTAATGAATCAATGATCTTTGTAAAATGCTACTTTTCTTGCTGCAACAAATAAGAGTACTTTTTCTTATCATACACCCTTATGAATGAATGAATCGCTAGGAAAAAACCCCAAAAACAGAAAGAGAAAGAAGTAAGTCAAAAAATAGGAAATACTGCTAGATGGCTACCAGATTAGCAACAGAGTACACTTTTAGTTCCTTTTGGCACAACAAAACAAGGTAGTAGTACGGGAGAAGGTGGTCCAGTAATCTTCTCCAGCAAGGTGGCCATAGTGAGATAGAGTGATGAAACTGGATTTCGAATAAAAAACATAGCGAGCGGGGAATGCAAAAGATATGACATTGGAATTCGCTTCAAGGTAAGCCCCACTCCACTGAATTGGAGAATTCCAGAACACGTATCAGAGAGTGCTCCAATGGCAGTGGGGCACAATTGATATAATTTCGACTATTAGAAAGAAAAAGAAGAAGGTTAGTGTTCAATGAGCTCGAGATAGCTGCCTGATAAGAGGAAGGGACGTCGGGTACAGTCTTTCTTTGGTTCTAGCCCCCCGGTTACACCAAACCACACCAGCCAACACTGTACTATAGTGCTTACAACTGTGAGTTGGATAAATAATATCGTATGTTAATAAAAGACCTGAGTTGGCGAAATAATAATACAAAAAGCTAACGCTAACTAAGTGTTTAGTTACCATACCCAAAAGTCCCATGCCTTTCCTGGTGGATAACCAAACCCAACCGGCGATTTCCTACAAGTTTCTCCTTTTTTTGGGGGAATCTAAGAAAGGACAAAAAAATAATTATATCATGTTTACACCGATCGGATTTCGAAAAGTCCTTCAACCCTTGCCTTTTATTCATTCTATGATTCTCCTTTCTACCTGTCTCCTGTCTCATGTGATTGGCTTTGATCCCTACCTTATTATAGAGAGGGTCAAAGGTTCTTTTTTACTCCATGCCTTATGTGCTCTTTTTAGGCTCTTTGGTTTGGAAATATCTATGATTCTTCTATCACTCGTCGCTTTGGTAGGTGGTTGCAGCAGCTTTGACATGGAGGAAAATTCTGCTGGAGGAAGGGCGGTGGTTTCAGGGTCGGGGTCGGATAATTGGCAAAAGTACCTGAACCTATCCGAGGAAAATGACTTCGCCGCATTTTCCTCTTCCCCGTCGTCCTCTTTTTTCAGAGGACTTTCGGACATGTCCCTTGCACCAGACCTTGGGGAGGAAGTGCAGCAAGTGATCCCTACTCATTCCGTTTCCCAAATGGATCTATGTAATTCACCTTCCTCGTCGGCTCCAACCCTAGGTCAAGATAATCAACCGCCCCTCAACCCAGAGCTTCACCCTCCGCTTTTCAATGACGACACCCCTCGAGTGGAGCTCGCGAGTAGGTTAAGAACCATTTTATGGGGAAAATCTTATAGAGAAGAAATGATAGACTCCGTTGTTGATACGCAAGTTCATATTGAAAAACATATTCAAGCTGCTCTTGTGGGATGGGACTATTCGGTTGAGTCTCTTATTACGAAGAGGCACCAGATCAGGGGGATCATCTTCTCCCCAATGGGAGAAGCGCTTAGTGAAAGGACTTACGCTTTGCACCTGAAGGAGACTCTCCAGTTGGGTACAGTGCAACGCCTTCCATTTTGGCGGGTTGAAAGGGCCATAAAGAACTTAAATCTCTTTCTTGAACTTGAAATAGCGTTAATTCTTCCTTTTTTATCCCAATTTCCCACTCTTTCTGTGAGGCAAAACCTGACCACACTACACTACACTTCGACACAAGAGAAGAGGACCGGGCACTTTGTATCTTCGGGATAGGAGTTGGCGGTCTTATTTGAGAGAACTTCAATCTAATACTCATTATGGATCAACTCATATTTCCACTCTATTTTCATTACGAGGATGTATCACGTCAGGATCTGTTGCTCAAACCGAATCATGCCAACGTTATAGAAGTTCCTGGATCATGTAAAATAATAGTAGTACCAAAGACAACACCTTCTATCGAAAATGGAAAATTGGCTATGGAGATTCCGTGCGGCCAGAAATTAAAACAAAGGGCTTCGACAAGAAATTCATTTTGATCCAATCCTTTCCTGGGGTCGAATAAAGACAAAAAAGGATATGTCAGTGACCTAGCACGACCAAGAACTCTCTGAGGTCATGGAATGTCACATTTTTGGTCAGAATATTCATGCCTCTGTTAGATTCTCCGCTCGAAATAAGGGAAATGTCAATTAAATTATCAATGGAAATGGAATTTTGTGAATTCTCCCCCGAACTGGAAGATCATTTCGAGATCTTCAAACATATTCAAGGGTTCAATGTTACTATTGTAACTTTGGCTAACACACAAGATGAGACTTTACCACCGTGGAACGGCTTTCTGCAAAAAGATGAGGGGGAAACTCAGTAAGATGTCGGAGAAGCAAAATATACGATATCACAAATGTAGATTTCTCGCGGTTAGGATAAATATGAATTGAGATGAAAGCTTTATAAAGCCCTTTGTAAAGATCCCGATCTTCCTAGTGATATGCAGGTCAAATATCATTCTAGGTTGTCCAAGTTGCCAAGAAAGAGTTCCTTTGCACGAGTAAGAAACCGATGTATTTACACGGGTCGCCCTCATTCCGTATATGAGTTCTACCAAATTTCTCGTATCCTTTTTTGTGGATTAGCATCTCGAGATCCTTTAGTGGGCATAAAGAAATTGTCTTGGTAGCAACCACCAAACCAATAGAACAAGGGGTCGCTCTGCAGCAGGTCTACAAGCAAGGTAAATAGGTCCATTACCAGCCGGCTTCAGACCGAAAAGACCTAATGGGCTAATCCCTTATCTAGGATCGTAGATGCTAACGGGGTGGGAATCGAAGTGGAGGACCCCTCTACCTTCTGTGTCTATCTCCTGTCAAGTATGCTCCCCAGACATAGACTACGTACATGGTAGTACTCTTGGAAAGATAGAATATCACCGCATGAACATAACATTACATGTTGTTACGAATGTAACTCCCGAAGGATCGACCACTATTCTAAATATAGTAAGGCAAAGAACTGTTGTTCAGTGGAGCGCCGGAGTGCGGAGGTTCTTCCCATCATTACAGTCAGGGTGTGGGACTGAGCCTTCCGAATGAGAAAGAAGAAAAGTGCTTAGTTTCGTTGGAAAAACCAACGCAAATATCATATTAACTTTCTCTCGCCCTACTTCTAAAGATATATACAAAGGGTTGGAGAGAATTTCAGAGAGTCATTCTCTCCTTTCTAAAGTTGCGCAAGGCGCCCCCCCAGAACAAAGCCCACCCATCTTTTCCCCCCTTTAATGAAGGACCCTCGCATCGCTTCCTATTCATTTGTGGGTCTGGACCTGATTTTTTTTTCAATTTCCAGAATCAACCAACGGAAAAATCCATACCCCAGGTGACTCACAGCCTCCCTCTCGCCCAAATAAATGAAATGGGATGAATCAAATTAATAAGCTTTTTGATTGATTCAGGCCGCAGCGAAGACAAATTCAACCAAGGAAAGGGGGCTTACTTTTCCTGAGGCTGATTCATCCTATTCAAATTTAGCTATGCTAATAGAAGAGGAAAAGTTTTCAGATTAGATGGACCCCCAAGAGATGAGAGAGAACCCCAATTGCATAAGGGTCGCACTCTGTCCCGCTTGGTGGACAAAATTTTCTCTCCTTTTTGAATTTTTTCTCACACACTCCCTTTTTTCCCTCTTTCGCCGAGGAGGAAAGAATAATCTTCCAAGCGGACAGAGAACTAAATTTCCATTAGATTCATTCCTAAGCTTGCTTTGTTGCATCAAGATGATCAGTCCGAGAGTGCTGGAGAGAAGAGAAAGCGGTAAAAACATCTCTTATTCGGTCACCGAGAAGTCAGACGACTCTTCAGTAACCCAGGGTGATCCGATGTAACAACCCTAAAATGGAATAAAAATGAACTAGGTGAACTAGAGTGTCTCATGTGTTTTGATGGTTGGTTATGTTGTGTTTATGGTCTAAATCAGTGTGTGTTGGTGTGAGGCAGTGTGTAGCTTGTTTATATGATGAGTCATGACTTTATATGGGTGGTTTAGTGAATTTTGAAGTCAAACATCAAGGGACGTTCATGACGTTCGAAGACTAGACTTGTATGTGGTGCTAGTGTGTTTTGTGTGTTGTGGGTGAATTTGATGTTTCGTTTGAGATGTGAAGCATGTGGGTATGACTCTAGGGGTTTGAACATGGGTTTCGGGGTTTAAACGTGTGGGTACGATTCCCCCAAGGACCCACCAGGGGCCCTTGAGGAGGACCCCATCTTTAGCCAAGAAGCTACCAGGGCAGCACGATCCACGACCCCAAACCACGGCTCGTAGATCCATCTATGGCTCGTGGGTCTTGGGCGTGGACCAGGCATGCAAGGGCCTGCAGGTTTTGACTCTCAGTCCCAAACCATGGACCCCATTGACGGGGTGTGGAAAAGGCCACGGTCCGTGGTCTGGTGGGAATGGAATGGACCTGCAAACTGTAAGGGACACGGCCAACTTAGGGGTGAGTTGGTAAATTCACCCCCAGTCCTAAATAATATGTGGGTTATTGTTTTAAGTATTTTTAAGTATTTTAAAGGTATTTAAACATTAATATGGTATTTTAGAATTCATTCTTCATTTTTCCCAAAAACAAAACCCTTCTCTCCCAAGAAGTTCTCTCTAGAACTCCATTGAAGGGCTAGGTGAAGGTCAATCTAGGGTTGCGGATTTTCAAGTGTTTCTTCTTCAATTTTTGTGGGATTCATGAAGGTTAAGGTATGGGGATCCTTTATCCTTGATTATTCTTCCTTTCAAGGAGCTCAATCCAAATGATTTCAAAGTTCTTCCAAAAACACAAAAACCTTAATTTCGATTCTAAGCATGGGTTTTTGCATTAAATGATTTTTAATGATGATTTATGATATTATTGATGTTTATTGATTGTTCTAAGAAAGAAAATTCCATGAACCCATGTCTTTCCAAGTTCCCTAAAATTTGCTATGGAGTGGATCTATTTCTATAAATTCAAAGTTGATGGAATTATGTGTAAAGTGAATTGTATTGATATATCTTGTGTTTTTTAATTTTTATTCATGATTAATTTTTGATAATGGGTGAATTAAGGGTGGTAAGCCTTATGGGTGAAGTATTGGTGATTGCTTGGATTTTGGTGATTTTGGCTATGGCTTTGGATTATGGTAAGAAAGCTTGAACTCTCTTTATTGAATTGGTTGTTGTTGGTAGATTGAATCCACCTTTGGTGGAAGTGTTATATCTTATTCTTGTGTGGTATTATTGTGAATTTTAGCCATGAAGGCATTGGTGAAGTTGTTCTATAATGTTGTAATATTGTATTATTGTGAATTGAGGCCATGAAGGGTATTATATGAGTGTTATTATATTGTTGTATTATTATACATATATGAGGCTACATGTAAAGTCCTATATGAAGCTATATGTGAATCTATATGTGAAGGTATGATGTGAATGAGTTTATGTTATCTTGTGATGATCCTATCTAAAGTTGATAGCATTGTGATTTAAAGTATGATTTCTCATGATGTATATATGTGATGATGTGGGATTATGAAGTATCCTTAGATGATAATGTTGTTACTTGCTTAGTAGACTAAAGTGTCTCTCTTTGTTACTTAAAGTCTTAAATGCATGAATGTGTGAAGTGGGCTAGAACTAAGAAATGGTGCCCTTTCCAGGAATGGTAAAAGAAGACTCTTAGACTATGTCTTGATTAGGTTAGACCTAGCATGGTACCCTTTTCATGAATAAGTCTAGACTCCTAAATGTGAATGTAAAACCTTGAAGCAATAGACCTTATGATGGTGCCTCCTTTTTGAGTGAAATGATAGACTTAGAGATGGATGGAGCTGGAACGGCATGAGAATCCTTATCTAAGAAAGTCAAATGAGCTATCCTTATGAACCTAGATTGGCTATGACTAAGAAATGGGGCCTTTCTTGGGAAGAGGTACTATGAGTTGGTTGAACTAGAAAAGGAAACCTCTCTAGTACATATGTGAATGAAATAATCTATGGAAACCAAGGCTAAGCACCGAGTGGATGTGGTTAGGAAGGTGGCCTAGTTGAGTATGAGATTAGGCACACTGAACTTCCTTGGACATCACCTAAACCATGTGCCTACATGGGTTGCTTTTAGTTCTACCCTTGGCAAGTAGAACAACCTTCCCGGAGTAGGATAGACTCCGGATTCCATACCTTTCTAGTATGATCTATGTCGGTTAAGGCCTATTTCCATCATGTGGGATGTGCACTCTAGCTATTGGATAGATTTTACAAAGTGAAGGTAGTAGTATGGGATGCTACCTATACATGGCACGAGTAGGCCTAGCAGCTACTAAAATGAGTTCCCTAAGTCTAACGACTATTATGTGAAAGTCCCCTTATGTGCTTGAATGTCTCCTAAATGATTTCTTAAAGAATGTTGGTCTATTGATGTGATGTTGTAAAGGAAATGTCCTTATCTAAGGTAATATTGAGGAACACTTAAGTGTGCTTGAAGAGGTTCTATGGGCGGTAACTTCTTGTCTCACTCAAGTGTGTCTTAAGGTTATATTAGGTAGAGGTCTTATGGTAATGAAATGACATGTTTTCTTTTTTGAGTTAAGCATGGGTTGTATATGGATATATGTTGAGTATGTGTATGGTTGGCTATGGTCTTATTTGTGAATGGTGACTTGAAATGTGGGTTTATACTTGTGGTTGTAAAGATTTGTTAAAGAAGGTCTTAAAAGCATACATTCCTTGTAAATGTCCGTTGTGCATATTTTCTTGTATGGTCATCATACTTAGTACTTAATTGTGCTAACACCTTTATTTCCCTTTTGACTAAAGTGTAGGGATTGGATATGTTGGTGTTCTATGGTTGATGGATGGGTTCCTAGGGTGCTTGAAGATGAAGACTTGGTGAGTCCTCATAGATTCGAGGACAACACCCAATATGTTCCTTTATGTCTTGTAGTTTGTTTTAAGTTTTGTATGGTCTTAGTCCCAACGTTGTATTCAAAGTATTAGATGGTTTGAGACATAAGTGTATAAAATCTAGAAGTCTTCCGCTTGCTATTTTAATGAAATGTCTTCTTTGTAAAAGAAAGTTTTTAATTCCTTATGGGTTGTAGTATATATGCGATGAACAAATGCTAAGAGGCTTGTATTAGACCTCTGAGAGGCTAAGTACGCCGGTTACGACTAGGGGGTACTCTCGGGTCGTGACATCCGACCCCTTCGACGTTTTTTTCGCTATATACCCCCTCCATCCTTCGGAGGTGGAAAAAAGGGTACTCACATTTTAATACATAGTAGGGCCCCAGAACTCTAAAAGGTAGGGGAACAAGAGTTGTCATGATAGAAAAGAGAAAAAAAGAAATGACTATAAGGAACCAACCACTCTCTCTTCTTAAACAACCTATATCCTCCACATTTAATCAACATTTGATAGATTATTCAACCCCGAGCAATCTTAGTTATTGGTGGGTGTTCGGTTCGCTAGCGGGTATTTGTTTAGTCATTCAGATAGGTACTGACATTTTTTTAGCTATGCATTACACACCTCATGTGGATCTAGCTTTCAACAACGTAGAACACATTATGACAAATGTTGAAGGGGGCTGGTTGATCCGTTATATGCATGATAATGGGGCAAGTATGTTTTTCATTGTGGTTCACCTGCATATTTTTCGTGATCTATATCATGCGAGATATAGCAGTCCTAGGGAATTTGTTCTGTGTCTCGGAGTTGTAATCTTCCTATTAATTATTGTGACAACTTTTATAGGATATGTCCTACCTTGGGGTCCGATGAGCTTTTGGGGAGCTACAGTAATCACAAGCTTAGCTAGCGCCAAACCTATAGTAGGAGATACAATAGTGACTTGGCTTTGGGGTGGGTTCTCCGTGGATAATGCCACCTTAAATCATTTTTTTAGTCTTCATCATTTACTCCCCTTTATTTTAGTAGGCGCCAAATTTCTTCATCTAACCGCATTGCATCAATATGGATCCAATAAACCATTGGGTGTATATTCAGAGATGGATACAATTGCTTCTTACCCTTATTTTTTTGTAAAGGATCTACTAGGTTGAGTAGGTTTTACTATCTTTTTTTCCATTTGGATTTTTTATGCTCCTAATGTTTTGGGGCATCCCAATAATTATATACCTGCTAATCCGATGTCCACCCCACCTCATATTGTGCCAGAATGGTATTTCCTACAGATCCATGCCATTCTTCATAGTATACTTGACAAATCGGGAGGTGTAGCCGCAATAGCACCAATTTTTATATGTCTGTTGGATTTACCCTTTTTTTAAAAGTATGTATGTGCGTAGTTCAAGTTTTCTCCGGATTCACCAAGGAATATTTTGGTTGCTTTTGGCGGAATGCTTACTACTAGGTTGGATTGGATGTCAACCTGTGGAGGCACCTTTTATTACTATTGGAGAAATTTCTCCTTTAGTTTTCTTCTTGTTCTTTGCCATAACGCCCATTCTGGGACGAGTTGTAAGAGGAATTCCTAATTCTTACACGGATGAGACTGATGACACCTGATTAGTGAGAAATTCTTACACCAATCATTTATGAGTGGGTATTACACCAAGAATTTACAAGAGGATCGAGGAATGAAGGGAGAGGAATTTGAACAGAAAGAAAGAGACGTATTTCGAATTAGAGTAAGGGCACGCTAAGACATTCCTTTTTGTGATTTTGATTTGCTTACTTTGAATAAAGAGAGAAAAAAAGAATAGATAGCTGGAAAGGCTTTACACAAGACCACAGAGCGAGAGAGAGAGAGAGCCTTCGCTTACCTGCTTAACCGTACCCTCCTATCGTACCTATATAGCTTTTCCTTCAGTTATATCCAGTTTCAGTTCTGCTTCCAACTACCGATGGGAGAAGGCTTGGACGTATAGCAAGATTAAATAAGAGGTATTGCATACATGAATGATATATGAAATGAAAGGTTGGAAACAGAGTTGTAGATGAGCGCTAGCCAATGGTTAAGAATTCAAAAAACATCTTAGCAATTACCAGTAATGCCCCTATCGACCTCAGTCTTGTTTTTTGCTAGCTTGAGTTCATAACTTTACTATTTATAATTAAACATAGAATATCCCAACTTCGCTAGCCAGAACGAAATGGACATATGAGCGATCGATTACGAGAGCTTGACCGATCAGACCGGGAAGAAGAGAAAGAAAGGTCAATCTCCGAAAGTCCTTCGCAGAGCTGAGCTTTAAGGGGTAATACTTTTTGTGGTCTTGCACATGGAAAAGTCAAGTATTCTACGCAGGCTTGATTTACCAGAATTTTTGCTTCAAAGAATGCTTTCAAGCTACGAATTTAAGCACGAATAACTTTATTTGACAATTAGCTGGAAGTCGGGTATGCCTATTCAACATAAACTAAGGCGCTGGGTAGATCATAGAATTCCAGGTATGAATTCGATTCTAAGTCGGAGAATGCCCATGAATAGGGTCTGATTATAGAATCCGTAGTTTAGAAAGTAGCCCTTGACTGATCATTGCTTAGAGGAGAGTTGGGAATTTCTTGCAAATCAGGTGCTATCATCATATTATAATGATTATTCCGACGTCAGAGAAGACGGGACTACCAATCCCAGAGTGAAGTAACCTTGTCTGCACTACCACCTTAGTTTACTAGACATTGGGGAATTGTCTAGTTACCCTCACTCCGTGTGGCAGCCTACCTATGTTGTCTTTTTCATATGAGACCTTATAGTTTCCCAGCCTTTCTCCGCCTACATGCCCCCCGAAATCAGATTGTCTTTTTTCTTGAGGAAGTTCCATCCACTTTTGTTTTCGAATAAGACTAAGTCGTGAGCGAGGGTCTCTTTGTGGTGGTCTTTCACCATTTTCCTTTTGTTTTGATTGGCCTATATCTTTGAATCTGGTCTATCGCTATTCCCACAGTCCCTTAGTCCTGTACCGGCTGTCGATCTATCTTATATTCGCAGAAGAAGGAACTTACTTAATGCCATGCCGGAAATGTAATTAAGTAGGCGGCTGGTCGTAGAATAATTTTTTAGTAAGTGTTGTTGCAGTTGTAGAACCATTGGCCGTTGATTCTTCCTCGCAAACCCTTCAACCCCGCTGTCTAGCTCTCTCGTAGTCCAAAGATAATTCAATCGTATCCGCCATTAAGGAAAAGACCGAATAAGTCTTTGAGCCATCCTAATAAATCCTCGTAGGTAATGCTCTTGGTCTGCCTTCAATCAGTTTATCAGCCTAAGGCTTCGCTCTATTACCTGTGTTGTAAGCTTTCCAGTATTTGAAGTAAGGTTCAATGCTAGGAAAAAAGTTATTTCTTCGCGGGTCTATCACCCCAATTGATTTTGTTAGGATATTTTTTATATGAGTATGCCCCTATCCCGTAAGCCTTCCATCATTGCAAGCACCTTCCATTCGGCCCAAGCTTTCTTTCAATTACGTCTGCTTCCGATTCTGCTATTCCGTTCGCCTTAGGTAGTTATTTAGTCAAAGCATTACGTATGCCCATTTCAAATTGTTCTATCATTCAAAGTAGGATCTGAGGTTGCGGGCAGAGAACTATTGGTATAGCGAGTTCATGTGCTTGCAGTTGGGTTACTACCATCCCCCTAACCATTAGTATCACACTCTGTGAAGTGTCTCTTTGGTATTAGGATAACTTCAAGCCCCTTAGCTCGCTTGTATCGGGGGGAGCTTACTTCACTTCTTTTCTTTAAGTCACTTGCCAGGAGGGAAAGCAACAAATAAAGAGCACCATCACCTTACTTAACAAAGGGCTTATGCGAAAGAGCACCGCTTCCCCGAGAAGATAATCCACTTTCCTAAAATCCCTACTTTATTGCTCTAGCTCTTGACTCATATGGCACTGAAATTGGATAGGTTCACGCTTAGGCCTACCTATGGAAACTCTTTAAGCATAGGAAACTCCAACTTAAACAAGAACTTGACTGGAACAATATGTAAGGGCACTCTCATCCACTGGCTGCAAGGAAACAACTGGATTGGCTCTTCTAACTCTCTTTAAAAGAGACTGTTTTCAAATTCACTTGCCCTAGAACCTGCTTTTTTTTTTATATTGATCTAGAATAAGCTATTCCTAGTTTTTTTGATTATTCCTAGCCAGAGAAATGAAACTAATCTCGAGATCCAGAAACCTATCTATACGCCTAGCCTTAGGCAAAAGAAATCTTGTTAGCCCTACCATAGAAACTATTACCTCGACTTGGATTGAAAGGAAAAACTTAGGACTTTGGGACTTACCCTAGAACTCCAACCCCTAGCATTCCAATTGAAACTCAAGGAGATGGAACTAAACAAGCTTAGGCCCCTTCCCTATTTCAAGGGAACTAGAGGGAATGCAACTACTGAGACAACAACTCAAACTAAATCCCGAGAGAAAATAAAAGATTAGTAATGTAAGGTGTATAGACTGTAAGGGAGAAGACTTGAAAGGAAGAGCACTCCGACTTACTTTTGGGAGAAATCCTAGACACCTTAGACACCGGATCCTCGGTAGGACTCTTATTTGATAGGCTTTAGGGGATTGGAGGTTTTGGGGGTTCACTCGCAGACTCAGCCCTGCTGCTTCAATCAGTGTCCTATCATAAGTTTCTTTCTCTGCATGAATCAAGTTATTCGATAGGATCATCCCGACCGAGGGCTAATCATAGATCTACTATGGTCTTTTTTTATATTCTTTTATCTTATTTCCAATTCCAATTTCTGGGAGCATTATGTTGAGTCACTCCATGAGTAGAATCAACAGCTCACCTCACGTTTTAGGAACCAAATGAGGAATCAAACATAGACGGACCTGGGCATTCTCCTTCTCTACGGAGCCCTCTGAAGCTAGAGTTGGGGCTGTTTGGCGCTCTTCTCCTTTCGAGTGAATTGAATTACTTCGACTCGGATGCCTTTGATAAAATAGAATGATGTATGTCTGCCTTTAGCGACTTCGTTCGGTCATTCCTTCTTTACTTGTTCGCTATGGCTTGAGAGTTAATCGCACGAGAGAGTAAGTAAGAGATTGAAAAAATGATCATTGGATCTCGCTCTCGGGCCCAAAGGCAAAACAAAGAAAGCCTTAGATCTTTGCTTGTTTCGTGGTATGGACCAAAGCAAAGGTTCTGCTGCTATCGACACCTACGCAATTAACCAAAAGTATAATCGATCGAGATCGAAGCTTATGCAATTGTGGAATTCCTTTCAAATAGAAAGCTTTTTGGCCATTTCAAGTTCAGCCGTGAGCTGTAGGAAAAGATAGTAGCGAACTAGAAGAGATTCTCGTAATTGAATAAGGGGGACGTTGAAAATATTCCAGCAGATATTATGTAATACTCTTATCAAAACGAGCATTATACTCTTTCTTAGTTTAGGGTAGAAACATACTCAAGAAACGCAAAGCTGACCCTCAAAATTGAATATTACCTCAGCTCAAAGGTTATTTACTCAGATATTTCTTATCAAAGCGAGGGATTCATTTTAGGTGAAATCAAATCATAAGCTATTTCCGCCTTACCATGAATTGTTGCTATTTCCGCACCCTTGTCCGGTGGTTTGAGAAAGAAAGTCAAGACATTCAGAAAGAGAGTTATGGCATTTCGAGGATTATAATATGGTCCTATTGATTCAATCTTTATGCTTGGCACAAAACTCTTTTTTCGAGTGAAAGGTAGAGCAGTGACCCGCAACACATTCACCAGTAAATTTTCCTCTACGGGGCGGGGTTTGGAAAGCAGTAAAAGTTTGTTGATTTCTCGACCAAAGGTGGTCTAGCTCAACCTCCAATTAGGAATAGATTCTATGAGTCATGATCCAGTTAAAATAGAGGGCATTTCTAGCATTGAAAATCCCTATTCTTATTGAATAGTTCAAATAACTAGTTTAACATACCTATTCTTTTCAATAATAACCTCCCATTATCGAAAAGAAGGGCCCGAAGGATAGAGGACTGGCCAACCTTCTCATCCCCCGAAGGAAGTAGAGCGCGGTGAAAGAATTCTGTCGTTCAGTCGAAAGGGACAGGTTAGGAGCTTCAGGATAACCCGAGCAGTGAAACAAAGTAGGGTTCAGGCCAATCGATCCTATTTCGATTATACGACTGGGTTCTAAATCAAAAAAGGGCATTTGAAAGAAGAGTAAGTATTAGTAGCATAACAAAAAAGCGTTCCTCGTCATTAATATCTTTGCTCGTGGCAATTGTGACCTCTTGGGAGAATCGATGACTGCATCACAGATGCGATGCTAGTACATCTGAGAGTTCTTAATTGGCTAGTTGTAAATAGCCTTAGGTCTATGGAACAAAGGATTATCTTGGACCTAGACCGAGGTATTAATGCTGATTTTCGAATCTCGCATAACAAAATGTGATACGATGACATAGAATGTAATAGAAACAAAGACAGGGAACGGGTTACCTACTCTAAACGGGTAAAGCGAGCACCTTTATTCTGAATTAAAGAATTAGAAATCAATGAAATCTCCCCAAGTAGGATTCGAACTTACGACCAATCGGTTAACAGCCGACCGCTCTACCACTAAGCTACTGAGGAACAACAGGAGATTCGATCTCATAGAGTTCAATTCCCCTTCTCCGGATTTACCCGGTGAGCAAATCTCTTGCTTGGCTAGGTGGTGCCGATTTCTGGTAATTTGCTAAATTCCACCATGCAGCGGCCATCGCCTACCCTAATGCTCCTGCTCCGGACCTTACTGTTGGCTTTACTTTGAGCTTTATTACTTGCTATGCGCCATCTAGCGGAATGCTTTACCGAATGCGCCAACCAACCTCTCCTGTCGGGCCTACGTGTGACAACTCCAACTAGGAAACTACTACCGCTTGGACCTAAGCTCCTGAACCAGTAGGAAGAAGAAGCACACTCGAACCCCCCTTCTTACTACCCTTTCAGAATGTGAGGCAGAAGGATTGAGATTCTCGTAAGTAATGTTCGAAAGCACTATTCCTTGATCAAGTAATTAAGAGATCTCCTTGTTAAACCATTATTCAATAATTTGCATACAAAGCAGAGGTGCGAAGCGAAGGTGTGGTCTAGCTGCAGGAAAGACCAATTGCAGAGACAAATTAAAAGAGTTTCCCACCTCCGGGCAGGGGGTTCCCCTCGGGGTTATTACATGTATTCCCACTGGGGGTAGCTACCAGATTAAACCGGTTTAATAAATTACGTAGAGTGATTGCATAAACTATTCACAAGCCGGCGCACACGTGGGAAAGTTGAAGCTTTCTGAGAATGGAGAAACCCGGACTGCCGTGGAGGCCTGAAAATAAGACAGTCTGAAAAAAGGGCCTTCTGTCTACAAACTTTTGAGAATAGAATAGACGAGACAGTTGTGATTGACAAAGTAGGGGGAGGTGAGTCTTGTCTCCTTTAACTTTGTCGTACTCTGAGGTCCCGAGAGTACATGCAAGACGAAACAACGGTGGCTCCATACGGGGGATTATCAGGTTCTATTGGGTGCATTAACTAGAAATTGGTTGGAATTGGAAGTAACTGTAAACGACGGAGGGAAAGAAAAGCAAAAAGTTTTATGCGTTCGTGCTCCACATCCGTGAAGCACTTCACTCGCTCAAGAAGACACATAAAATTACTAGCTTTTCGGTGTTGAAGGAAAAAGTCTTTAAACCTTCATCGACGCCAACACACTGGCAGGGGGAGAAACATGGAAAGTGAGGCTCCAAACCCTTCTCCGTGGGATTTAGGAATCGAAAATGGACTTATCTCACACTCAAGCCTGCTAGCAAGCAGGACCAAAAAATGGAATATGTTGAATTGGGATAGGAAACCATCATAAGCCAGCCAACAAGCAAACCGAGTTCTCATTCACGGATAACTAAGCTTTGACAAGGGAGAGGGGGACCCTTCTCATACCCGTCCTTACAGGAGCCTAACGGAGAAAAGTCTACGGCTAATAGAGGAAGACTACGGTAAAAGGATGTCTGTTTGTTGATGGCTAGCTCGTAGATGAAAATATTGGACCTAGGTTTGTTGATGGATCTGGTCTTGTCGAACAATTCTGGATTTGAGGTTTGAACAAAAAATCCCACTAGCTGAGCTGAACTGGTTAGTGATGGAAGCAATTCCCACGAACTGAGAACAAAAGGATGTACTTTCCCCCTTCCCCAGCCATTATCGCTCATCCACACCTTTTTATGTTGAAATCATGACTTTGTCTTTCCAGGCTGTCTTTTGTGTGTTATTCCTTATGTCCTGAGAAAGAACCTCCACTTGGATTCATTTCAAGTCTCGAGTTCTTGTTTAGAATTCTCGTATATGAAGTTCGAACGAGAGCTTTGATGCAATTCAAATTGACAAGAAGTAGTGACAGCATAATAAATGTCCGTAGGACAGAACAAAATCTTTAATTCCCGGGATTCCTTTGCCAATAGACCAATCAATAGTGTTCTATCGGAAACAAGATTCAGCCGCTACAAGCCCACGGAGGAGCACTCCTAAGGCTTGGTGAGCTAGGTTTAGTGACTGGGGTGGACTTCTATTCTATATATGTCTCCTTCTGTTACTATTATATAACCTTCTCGAAGCAAGGAAGGGAAGTGGAGTAATTGTGAAGATTAGCGTAGAAGTTACTAACTTTTTTTAATGGATGCCTTTACCCCTCCATGACATGGTCTTAGACTGTTTAATCGTGATGGACCAGTATTTTGAACTAAAGGAGATTTCAGACTCGGAACGGGTACGTTTCATTACCAAGAAGTTGAAGAAAACAAAAAGGAATGTTTATGGTGAGCACATGTACGACAAAAGAGGGAGCTGGAGGAGAAGCGCTACGAAGAACAAAAAGTTCTGAAGTTTAAGGATTAATTTCTACCAGGTGATGTCAAAGCGGAATTTATAAATAACTTTAAGAATCTGAAACAAGTATTTTCCAAAATTACTATGAGAAAGTACATGAAGGAGTTTAACCTATTGTCTCTACGATGTAGAGTGAAAGAGGAGGACAAAAGGCAATATTCAAGCTAAATGAATTGCATTTGTTTTTTTTGGACAACATAGAAGGAGCATACCATATTGATTTGATGGTCGAAGGACCTACTGCTTGAGCCAAAAACAAGAAAGCGAATGAAAGAAACAAAGGTAAGAGTCAAAATACACCGTGAAGAAGAGCTTACTTATGAGCAAAAGGGGAGGACGAGGTTGCAGGAGATTCGGTAGAGGAGATAGAACTGGTAAAGATGACCAGCAGAAGCCTCAACAGAGGAATAATTCCATACGAGATAACAAGGGACGTTAAGGAGGACGTGGTAGAGGTGATAACCGTCACGTGTGCCAAAGAGATGGCGATTGACATTGAATTCCCTCTTCTAGTTTTAATATGAATTGACTCCGCTTTGGTCACTAGCTCTGATGTCCCTAAGCAACTTCTCTCGGCACTAGTCACTAGGGTTGAAGGTTAGCAAGCCTGCTCCCAGATCAGCAACGAGGCTAGCTACATCTCCTCCTTCCTCTGTCTTTGTTACTGTTCATCCTTGACCTTCTTTCCAAAATCATTAACACCGGAACACCCGCCATGAAGGTCACTCAAAGTAACCTACTCGAACTTTGCCCTTTGTATTGTACCGCCTGGAAAGAGACTCGCTAGTCTTTTTCTTTCCCCGCACCTAAAAGATTCCTTAGTTCCCTTTTCCAAAAAAAAAAGACCTAAGTTGCTTCTATGATGCCCGATCTTTCTTGACGAAGAGAATGGTATACTTAGGTCTCAGGATGAGATTCTGAAAGAGGAACCGCAATATAAGAAGAATTTCTTTCTTGATTCCTTTGACCTGAGAGTGCTACTTGTATTTCCTTTACTACTCTTTCTCTCTCCTCAGTTGCTTCTTGAGCCAACAAAGTTTTTCCTTGTGTTTCCTTGCTACTTTCAATAAATCAGAAAAGGAGGATTGAGCAGTGGCTTGGGAAATAAGACAACACTTGTGGGAATTGGGGAGTAGTAAGGGATGATAAAGAGTGAAATTAAGTCACCTTCTCCGCTTTCTTTTCTTAAGAAGAATGCTTTGGTCTGGCATAAATTCCACTAGGTCATCTATGATTTGCATCTCCAAGAATGAAGGACAGAAGATTGGAAAACAAAAAAAAAAGTCAGGGCGTCCGGTGGATGAAGTCTACCTTTGTAATGTCAGGCTGAAAGGGGGAGATAGCACTAGAGAGTTGGGAACTTTCACTGCAACTGAAGAGGCTCACACCTTCCATCAAACTAACCTATCAACATAAAGAATCAAGGTTGATTTCTTTGCAATAGGGAATGCAGTTGAAATAGGGATTCACTTGAAAAGAGAGTAGTACTACAAGAAAGCTGTAAGATAGAAATAAGTTGATTGTTGCCATTACGAAAATCAGGGTTTAGAAGTCATTCATCCGGGAGATATGGCTCCTCAGCACATACATACAGAGATCCTGTGATATGATCTATTCTACAGATGGGAAGAACCAGAGAAAGACTCCATAGTTGATAGAACCAAGGACAAGGTCTGGACTGACAAGAAAGTAAAAACTGATATGCACTATAGCTTCTCCCATTCCATTCCTTATTCTTGCTTTGCTTTTAGTGCTTAGATAAGTTTGTTTGTTTTGTATCACGGTGGAATAGAAAGTTCTTTTTCCCTTAGTAGAGTAGGGAGAGATTTTTTATATTTACTAGAGCGAAGACTGTACGAGGATAGAAAGACTTAAGTCAACTCAACTGGAAATAATCAGACTGCTTCCATACCTTATCTCAGATTACCCCTTAGTGCGGGTATGGGGCCCTTCATAAGCAGTGGTTCATTTAGCAAGCAGTCTTATTTCTTGAAAGCACACACAACATAGAGTAGGAGAGTTCGACTGCGAAAGCAGTGTACTCATGCCCCTGGGATAAGGTATGCTTTTAGTGCGTTATCTAACTATAAGAGTAGGACCAGCAAGCACTTACTTTCTTTAAGACGCTAACTTCCACAGTAGCTAAGAATTATCTCAGGTTTTCCGTTAGTTCTCTCCGGAAAGAGGGTGCAAAAGCGAAAAAGCTAAAGTGATTTTCCTTTTATTACTCTCAGGCCAAGGAAGATAACTGCATACCCTAGGGAATACAATTCCATAAGAGCGATAAAGTATGGGTCTAGAAAGAATCACACAATTCCATATTGTGATAGAAGTAACAATAGGATGGGAGTGCAAAGGTTCGCAACTGGACTCTTCTCTAACTAGAAGAGCTGCGCCTAAGACTCTGAAGCGAAGGGAGGTGGTCCCGAGCCTTGCATATATGGCAATATAGCGTCAGCGTTGTTTGCAAGTCACGTCAGTGCAGGAGAAGTGTAGCGTCATGTTAGCATTGGCTATACGAGACTCAGAGCAGCATAGCTCTGCTAGCGAGCCCCTATATGATAGCTAGACTCAGAGCGAGACTCTCAGATTGACATGACGTTTCTAGTGCCCAGTGAAACTTACAAAGAACCAATTCTTCCTTAACTAAGTCAAAGAGCGGATTCGTACTATCCTGTTAAACAATCGAGTTGCCGACCACCTAAGTACCATAGTGGTGTAACTCATAGATCAGAAAATCCTCACATTTGAAGTCTTGTCGAGGATTTTTTCTGCAAGAAATCTGTGATTTGAACCAGACTGACCAACTTCCCAAATGGTCCAGTGAATCCAGATGAGCACATATCTACTCCTCGAATCACAAGCAACAATAAAATGAAACCGTTCAAAAGGGGTACGATATCAGGACTTTCAGGGTAAGGTCAGTTGATTAGACCCGACAGGACAATCTGTTATATGATGGTTCTCGTCGACCAGGCTGGCATGCGGAAAGAAAGAGGGAGCTTTTTCACTCCATAAGTTGGTCCAAGATCCATCAAAGGCTCATAATCCAAGGACCCTTTACTTCGTAACCTTCAACCAAAGTCCGGTGTAATGAATAATACTACACTTCGTGTCTTTCCCATCAAATCTTTAGTTCCCAGCCAAGTTCTATCTGAAAATATTGAATGTAGTAATTCATCTCTAGTATAGGCTCGCAAAATACCGGCTACAAAGCCTTGGCACCAGGCTAGATAAAAGAATTCCCGATCTTGTAGGAATGGGAGAATCTATTTCATTCGCGTCTGGCTTGTCTGAAAGGATGGAATGGACTGAGAAGTCTTCCTATCATGCCACTGGCTTTGAACCGGATTGCTACCGAGCAGATGCCCTGTGCTCTATGAATCTAGTCCCAGTCTTTCCAGCAAGCGAGCGAGTGAGACTGACAAAATCGGGGTACACTGAAGACAAAGCAATTCATTGCGTACAGACAGACTCATAGTCAACAAGACAGTGAAGTATCAACAAACCCGTTTAAACAAAGGAAAGAGATGCAACACCCAATCCAAGCAAAATGACCACCGAAGGGGATTTGGAGTCTTCTTCTTCACTTGAATGGAGCTGAAAGTCAAGAACGAGAATGGGAAGTAGTGCCGCAACTCCGGACCTAAAGTACGACATGAATGGCAGGCGCGTAAGTGCAGGTTTTCTGTCTTTTCTTTCCCTTCCTAGACAACAAATTGAAATTTGAGTCTGTCTGAAAGTGAGTGAATCTCGGGGAAAGGCACGAACTTAAGGAGCTAACTTAAGCTTGGTCGATAGTCATTCCGGTCCTAGCTGGTTCCATGATCTAGGAAGTCAATCTGATCTCTCTTTTGGTCAAAAACGGTATAGGCTGTGAATCGAATCCTTCTGTCCTCTAACCAAATTAGCGCATCTTTCTTTCACTTTGTTGAATAGTGGAGTTCCACTCCAGTGAAGCAAGACTGGATTCAAAGATTTCAATCCATGTACTCTGTTCTGTACACTACAGATTTGACTACTTGCAGACCTCTAACCAAGGCTTGCTTCCTAGGATCTAGTCCAGATAATCTATCTATGATCTTTCCCCTCAAACTAGTTAGGGAACTACCTTCACTCCGCACCTTATCCTTTGATCCAAGAAATGAGGCAAAAGGCAAGCTGACTTAGAGGCTGCGATTATTCTTAATTGATGTTGCTTCGTCATCTATTTTGGTATGAATGAGACACAAAACAGTAGCAGCCAAGGCTTCTGATCTATAGGGTTCAGAAAAAGACCAAGATGATTGCCACAGAATCGAGAAGTAGCAGACATGACCGCTTTTACCATTACACTATAAGTACTCAAATAGTACTTGCCGCCGGAACTATTTCTAACTACTATGTCATTAGATCGAAGTGCAGTGATCCCAAACGGGAATCTAACGATTTCATTCACTTCACCAACAAAAGGCGAGGTAGCTTGGCGTCAGTAAAGACAAAACAAGACCTGAGGGTTTCTTTTACTAATTTAGAGAATACCAATCTCAGAAACTAAATTTGCCAATACGCGCTTGATACGCGAACAGTAAAGAGAGAACCGGGGTAAATTTTCTTTTGTTAGGACTCACCTTTAGAACCTGGTAGGAGAGCCATACAAATTTCATTTCTAAGAGGTGACCCAAATAAATGGACTCAACAGCAATCATTGACTCGTTAAGTGAAGTTAAAAAGAAGCTAAACCAAGACCCAATGGTTCGCCTATCGGCTAAGAAATTGGAAATAACGAAGGATTACCATTGGATGGGACTCAACACTCCCCTTCTATACTATCTCATATCTCACCTCAGTGCTAATAGAAGCTTCAAGCCCGAGTTATAACAGCAATCATTGGAAGAAGGAAAAGTCAAGCCAAATAGGAAACGAATTCAAAACGGGTCCATCTGTCATGACATCGAAAAAGAATAAAGGCTAGCTTCAAGAGAACAACAACCATCCATTGCGAGAGAGATCCTAATTTTGGATATGCTATTTTATGTCACTCGATGACTTAATTGGGACATTCTTGTTTTAATACGCAAAGATGGTGATGAATCGTTCTCATATATTGCCAGAATATTTTCGATTGTTCTCTGGTTACGCTAGATTTTGATAAAATAAAGGGGGCCCAGCGATACAAGAGCATTTTCCAAGCATAAAATCATGAAGACGACCCAAAAAGTGGGTGAGACTCATCATTCTCCACTTGCAAGTCAAGTTTTTCAAAAGAATCTTTCTGGATGTTCTAATAATCCTAATCATAGACAACAAGAAGGTCGAGTTGATATACGAGGGAATTTGAACCCTTTTGGACTGGAGGGCCGGGTCAAAAGGACCGAGATTGATCTCAGATTGGGGTCAGTAGAGTTTCATTTATCGAATTTGAGGTCCAACCTTGATAAATAATGAAGATGAATTGTGCTATATCCGCCTGGAGTCTACCATAAGATTTATACCGGAAAAGTATTAGATAGAAATGTCTGCCTATTAAATAATACCGGGATCTAACGAGGAAACTATAGCCCTCTCGAAGGAAACTTTCAAGGTGAAAAGCAAGGTGTTTGACCTATCGGGCGTAGCCTTGGTCACTTCTTTTTAGAAAATCAGAATCAGAAGCTGACCACAAGAGTCGATATTTTGAAGCTGGCAAGCAGGATCTAACCTCAGAAATGGGGTTTCGCTTGACGGGTATCACTCTAAAGAAAGGAAGTCGTTTTGGCTGTTGTTATTCCAAATCACTTTCTTTATAAATGTCATAAAAGGCAGGGGCTTTCTTGCTTAAGCATTTGAGGGAAATGCCCCGGATACCAAAGTTAGCGGCTTTAAAGATAGGGGCGAGGGCGGCGGGACATAAACTCTAAGTTCTTGTTCCCTGTGCGAATGCATTATGCCCGATTTAATCAGTTACACCAGCTAATATAACAACACTCAACACTCCGAGTGGCATAAGAGCGGGAAGACCAGTTAAGGTCTCGTAAGATAGAGTGACCCACGCACAGCGGCTTCAGGTTCTAAACCATTGCATGCGTCCTTCAAAACCCCTTTGAGCTGTGACAAGGAGTGACGAAATGCACTCTATAGCTGCACCTGTTCCGGATCTTCATCCTGCCAATCCTCCTATCAAGGTGACAAATCTCTTCCCATGGCAAGCGCTACCTCACCCGTTGCTTCGCAACCATCGTCTTTTTGCTGATTGATGAGTGTCAAAGATAGACGTATCACGCCACATGAAGAAAGTTGTCAAGCATTGAATGAAGGGAGGGAGGCTCGGGTGAGGTTGTCGGAGCACGTCCGCCGTTGTCTTTTCTGTCGAGGTTTCTTGCAAGGAGTTGACACTGTGAGATGTCAATAGAGAGAGCAGAAAGGCGTGTCATGAGTGTTCAAGTCTGTAACCTTGTCAAAGAGGGTTTGACCTCAACTAGGCTACAATTTGTTATTCTGGTAGACATCAACCAAACGTCGCATCCTATATTGATGACACTTTCTCAATCTCTAAAGTGAATTTGAAAACTTTGGAAGAACCAATCTCGAGAGGAGATGCTTCATACAGGTATGGAAGGGCTTCACATCGAACAAGTTAAATAAGACTTCAAAATAGACGTGAATAATACAATATGTAGACTTAAATTAGATCTTTTAGCTATAGAAGTTCTTGGTGGAATCTCTTTTGTTGGTAAATTATCTGCAGAAGATGTTGATGCAATATGCGGTGCATGTGTTCTCGAAAGCACTGCGGAAAGAGAGTGTCTTTTTTCTGGACTTTAGGTCATCTTGTCACCTCTACTCTGATTTATGTGATTGTTGTCGCATGTAAGGCGTAAAGAAGGCAAAAAGTTCTTTCCTAAAAGAATTTTTAACGCTTCTCCAACCCTCCGAAGACACGATGAATAGGGCGCTAATCTAATGCAGCGAAGGAGGCTTAGAACAATGATATCCTGCCTTAGCTGCTTCATCCTTCCCTCAACCTCCCCGGAAAGAGTCCATTCATTAATGTCTTGAGGAACCATAAATCGAATCGATTCAAGAACCAACCAGTGAAATTTCCACCTATTGAGATTTCTCGTAATTTTAGATCTTTACTGAAGCTATTGAAAGTGACTCTACTCCAAAGTTGTCTAGGCTGGGTCCCTCAACCCAATAGTTCGCTAGGGCGGTGTTCAGATCAACACAAAAAAAAGAAGAAAAAAGCCCTATGCCCCCTTATCATGCCTCAAAGAAGGCAATTCACGAGGAAAGTGGATATCTCCTTTCAGTCGAGTTGGAATGGGTTCCTTCCTATCACTTTTATCTACGCAGGATTGCTAGCTTTTTCCGAGAATTCTCAAAATAGAGTTCTATGAGTGAAAGGCAGGTTTAAACTAAAAAGACAGGGAATTAGCCAACTTGCACAATTGAACTCTCTTCTTTTTAGAACTCGAGAGAAATTTGACTTTCCTACTAGAAGTGATGCCATGCTGTTCTAAACATTACTTACGTCATCCAGTAAGCGGGGGACAATTTTAGACCAATCTAGGTTAAGCTCTGGGGAAAAGGATTACCTCCTTATCTTCTAAAGAATAGGAAGAATCTTAATATGCTATCAAATTTTCTATTCTACCCTCTCATGGTTATATAAGATTTTCTCTATATGCTTTAAAAATGGCAATTAAAGAGGGTGATAACAGAAAGTGCACAAAGCTATCTCATGATAGAATACGACCCCTTTGGCTTGCCAGATCGAACTGGCTGTAAATTCGCGAAGAGGCACCTTTCAGGACAAAGGTAAACTCAAAGCAAGAAAAGTGCAGATAGCAATCAACAAAGGTTTAGTGCTTTTCTTACACTTCACCTCCCCCCTAAAGGGTAGTTTTCATTTGAAATAGTGCTATTCAATTGGTCAATCCTTAGAACTTTGAATGGAAGTAGAAAGAATAGGTTGGAACTATTGAAAGATGATAGGCTTATTCTGAAAGTATGCATTTCTTGCTCTAAGTCCGCTGGGTTGGATCGAACTAGTTGGTTTGGAAGGAAGATAGTGGCATAAAAAAAACATTCCATTTTTGGAAAGAGAAGAGTCTGTCTGCTTCACACCTCTGTCTTGCATTGGGTTAACTAGAGCTTAGATAAAGGGATAGGCAGAAGAGAGAGAATTAGTCTATCTTTATAGAGTGACTTTCCTCGCATCAAAGCTTTCCGGTTCTCTTCCTTTATGAAGAAAGGAAAGGCTTGTTATCGACAAAGAAGATCTTTATGTTGGTCATCCTAAGAAAAGAAGTTTTCACTAGGTACAACTATTCTATGCTATCATAGCATGCTTGTACTTATGTTGTGTTGCAAATTCTGGATCAGGAACAATCCTTTCTTATTCTAAGATGCCCGTCTAAAAATCCATACTTGTTGACTAAAAGGCTTTCGACTTTCTAGCAAGTTTAAGGGCTAAGGTAAATTCATCCTTGGATCAGTGAAATAGTTGAATTAGCTAATATGTAAGAAGCAACATCTTATTGAAATGACTAGATGAAGTGCCTAACCTTTCTTTTTCGATCCAATCCTTTTTGTGACCCGAAATGAACTTATTCTCTCTTCGTCTCTTGCCTTTGAATCGGATATTCTGGTGAAAGTGGATTCTCTTTCCGTCCCTCATTAGCGAGAGGAAGAATCACTATCTATCTATCTATCCATATACGTATCAACAAATGTGGTTCCAGGGATCGGTCGATTGCACCTCACCAACAGCTAGAGGAGGAGAAATGAATGATGTCTCGGCCTGGGTTGGGCACCTATCAACCGACTATTCCTTTTTGGAATGGAAAGAAGAAAGGATGGTCGTAGATCACTGATGTCGAATTCACGAAAAATATCATATATGAAAGAATCATCAGATTATGGGTTCCCGGAGTAGACGGAATGGAGAATGAATGAAATAGAATAGTCTGGCAGAATCGTACGATAGGGAAAGTGCTCTACCTCCCACTTATCTGGGTTACCGGGCTGGCTAACCTAACTATGAATTTCTATCAATGTCAGGATAGACAGAGGTCTAGGATAGTACGCTGTCGGAATGAGACCGGGGTACAGTAATGAAGTTAGACCGAAATGAACGACTCAATTCCTCTAAAAGAAAGGAGAGAGAAAGAACAACCAATTCTATGAAACAATATCTTATTTACTAGAATCCGTTGCTACTAGTCCGGGTTACCCCGAAGATAGAGCCATTAGGCGAGAAAAAACAACCTAGTTAGTGCACTAACTCAAACCTAGTTCTTGCACGAAATGTCCTGCTAACATAGGAGCACTCCTACTAAGAAATGGAAAAGAAAATTTCTTTCTGTTCGATGACAGAATGCTTCACCTGCCCTCTGCTACACATCTCTTTCGTTCGCCCTAGACCCACCCACCAAATGGAACTCTGCCCTTTTTGTTGGGTTAAAGCAAGTATGAAGTCATGGAGAAAGAAGAAGAGAGGGAAGAAATAATATAGTAATATTTACCTTTCCCAGCTCTCAGAAATGGAGAAGGAATAAAAAATCTAGTGAACCCCTCAAACTTCATAGGTAATTCGAGACAATTCAAGAAGAATAAGATAAGCTAACAGAAAAAAGTTGATTTGATTAACAATATTTCTCTGTAAATCTATTCGGATGATATGCTAATTTATGCGGCCGAGTCAGAGGGCTTCTTCTTCTACTCCCTTCCCGGAAGATAGAGGGAACTTAGCCTCTGACAAAGTACTAGCTGACATAGGAATAGCTGGCAAAGGAAGAGCTTCCGCTAAGATTTTTACTTATTTGGAAACTAGATTTGCTGCCCCTACAGACTCTTCTTTTGAAGAATCTGATTCGCTAGCATTGGTATACTGAATTTGTGGCATGACATAGAATAGAACATGAATGGGTCTTCCTTGCCAACCTTCACTTCTAGAAGGAAGTAAGTAGAAGCTGACCCTCCACCATACATTGCAGGGAAGGACCCCTCCAGTGGCATACTTTATGGAGAAAGGCTTCCATCAACAGGCAGATATTTACTTTTATGATACCTTCACGTCTTGTTGTCAAACCAACTACTCTAAGTATTATAAAATATCTCGCTTGCACATATAATTGGGTTCTTAAGCAACTGGAGGTCTGTTATGGCTTTTTACATGGAACTCTTGAGGAGGAAGTCTATATGTCTCAACCTCCTGGTTTTCTAGATACGGCTCATCCAGGATATGTCTGCCGACTTCAGAAAGCTCTTTATGGGCTGAAGCAAGCTCCCAGACTTTTTTTTCACTTTTTTGAGCACTATATTGTGCTCTAAAGGGGTTCCGTGGCAGTGCTTGTGATACCTCTTTATTCATTTGTCACAAATTTGGGGATAGTATCTACCTTCTTTTATATGTCGATGACATTTTTCTCACATGTAGTGATCAACAAGGAATACTTGCTCTTCTTTCGTTCTTGCATGCTCATTAAAATACGAAAGACTTGCGCCTTCTCCACTACTTTCTTGGTATGGAAGTGTATCAGTAGGGGCGCAGTCTTATCCTTTGTCAGCAGAAATATTCCTAGATCTCTTGCCTCGTGCACACATGCTTGATTCACGTCCTTTGGCCACTCCTCTTACTAGTGGTACCGAGCTTCCCAAGTTGGATGTCACTTCCCTCTCTGATCCCACTAATTTCATTCTTCTATTGAGTCGGCTAACTATAACTATAAGCTACACGCCTCGAACTTGTATAAAGATTCTTCCTCTAGGGCCTCCTTTCACCTTTTGTTATCGACCCTTAAACGGGTTCCACCAGTGCTTCAAGCCTGACTTTTTTTTTCATTTAGTCTGACTATTTTCCGAATTGTATATATGAATGAAATCTACATTTTGGCAAGTTATATAAACTTACTAAGGAAGAAAGACCAAATCTTTTCACAGCCGAGGTCAGAGCTTCAAGTTAGTAATGTCTCTTTAGCAGCCCATACCCTACTACAATTCTTATTCAATATAATAATATTACTACAATGTGGTGCCGATGTCTCCCTTACGAAAATGAAGATAAATCTTTTGATTAGGGGGGTGACAATTTTCATTTAGTCTGACTTTCTCATAGCGGTCTGATCAAATAGGGGATCAAATAGATCTAGGGCATCGTACTCAGGGGATACACACTCGGCTCGCTCAGGATTCTGTCTTTAGTCAGTTGGTAACTTTCTGAGCCTTAGTGCGGAAGGCCTTGCTTTCTTTGCGCTCACCAATGAGCAGTGAAAGTCCCAGAACTTGTTAATTGACTGGATGACTTCCGAAAGGAACCAGAGCTCTTCTAGCCACTAATGGCTCATAGGACTACTCATCCCAAAAGTGAAAGGGAGCAGAGGGTAGGGTATGATCACGTGAGGGACACGAAGGCATTAAGAAAGAAATCCCCCCCCCCTTTGATAATTAGGTTCGGCTGGCCTTTCACTTGCCCAGGCCAGTACATATCTCTTTCGGGCGCTAGATGGTTCGCTTTTCTTTTTGCAATTTAAGGCAGAACCGGGTGCATTCCCTTAAAGACTTCCTTTTCTTTCGATGTAGGCATTTCAGGCCTTATTCCTTTCTGATCGCACTCAAAGTTGTAACAGAATGGGATTAGGCTTTGCGTCAATCAACTATAGTATAACCAATTTTGCCGATCACCCCTAAAATGGTTCAAAGTCCCTGACTGAGGTCGTTGCATTACCTAAAGCCTCCTAGCGAGGAAAGCAAAATTTGTTCCTGAGATACCGTGGTAGTAAGGCATTGAAGGTCTTCCCTTGGTCACCACCTCCTTTGCTGCAGGTGAGAAATGGCCTTTTCAATTTAATCATCCTCGGGGACTCTTCCGTTAACTGCGGCGACAATATGTTCTTGTACCAGATTCTCAGAGGAATCTCATCGTCGTCGTACCTTGGGAATGTCGTCGATCTCCGCCTCATTCCTGATCTCCTCGCTAAGCTTTTCTTCTCTCTCTAGGTTCCATTTCTTTGATCGTCTCTAAAAAAAATTGAATTTCCTTTACCTTGGACTATCCATTTAACAGATTCAAAAGGACCGGAGTCGTTCAAAGCGAATGAAGTTCTGATCACAGCTTCTCAAACAAAATGAATTAGGGAAAAAAGAGCATTCATAGCATCCATTCCTTTTCCTTGCTTGCCTCCATTGATTAGACCTCCTGATCCTAGTCCTACTCCTTTTCCTTCCGTCCTAGTGCTAAGAGGGCATATTCCTTATACTTAAGCATTCAGTTCCCTTTCAACCGGTAAAATCTTGGTCCCAAGAAAGCATGAGAGAGTAGACTTAAGAAGAGCAGTGAATATAGAAAACAAAGACTCATTCCATCTAATTACTAAAATGCCCTTCAACAAGAAGATTCAATAGCATCGTTTCTTTCTATTCCGGAAAAACTAGCTGCTGACTCAACCTCCCCTCGGGTCTATGCACTCTTTGTCTTTGTTTATAGCATCGGCGATTGAAAGAGAGTAGGAGCCCATTCTATTCTATCTATCTCAGAAAGAAAGACTCAACCCTTTGGTACGAAAGTAGGCCCTAGCTTCTTAATAAGTCATTCAATGAACAAACTATACTTAAGATGTGAGTTATACCTATTCCTTCTTTTCTTATCTCTTCCCTTTCGGGCCGAATCGGATAAAGAAAGGATCTAAAGAATGAAATATTCATCAAAGTAGTCCTTACATCCCTCCGCAAGCATAAGAAGAGTCCGGTAATGGTTGTTCTTTAAAGGCCATTAAGAAATTACATAAATCAATTTCTTGTGCTATGTCAAAAGTGAAGTTCTCCTCACCATGTAATCACTTCACTCCAAACCAACAAGATTCAAACTAGAGGTCGCCAAGCCCATTATCTTTCAATAGTTGTAGACTTCTCACTATCAGTCTCTAAAGCTCTATCATCTTTCAATAGTTCTAGACTTATCACTATCAGTCAGTTTTCCCACAGCCGGTAGACTTTATTTCAAAAACCTTGACTAATAGAATAGTGAAATTAGAATAGACTGAGAAAATGGCTAAGAGAGAAGCTTAGGATATTACTTAAGTAAAGGGGCATAACAGTTCTTCTTTCAAGCACAAAATAAACCATCTATTACTATATCTCCTTCATGATCCCTCCTAGAATCACAAAGGGAGTGAGAAGATATTCCGATGGGCACCCTTTCGAGAAAAAAGAAAGTCAACTGGCACCTTCTTAAAGCGCCTGCCCGACTTTCAGGTCACTTGCGAAGGGAACAAAGCTTAGGGCTCAAATAAGTCCTCTCATCCTGAGGTGAGGGTGGGATGCCTATCGAAATCAGAAAAAATAGAAAAGGCTATATACATCCAATTCAAAGTATCTTGCATTTTCTGATGTAATTGGCCACAAGAGCTTCTTATGAGCCTGAATATCATCTTTACCTTAAAGCTGCTTAAGATTGTTAAACTTCACTATTCTACTTGATGCACTGAGAGCGATGAAAAAGGATTTTCGGGGTAATGGAGACCAAGAAAGAGGGAAGCTTCAGTCAGCCTTAAGGTATGGAATAGTAATTCTTCTTAGCTTTTTTCGTTGAGGTAAGGTATAAGGTAAGTCCTGCAAGTTCGTTCCTTGAAGTATTTTCCTCTTAGTTTAAGCTCTTGGATGATATAATCCATCTAATAAAAAGAAATGAAGGATAGACAGTCCAGCAGGTGTATAAGGATGAAGTGAAGATGAGGTAAGGATGGCTTGGGCTCCTCTGGAATTATGAAATCCTCTTCTAGGCATGTTCCCGATACTATACTAGTGAAAGAAGTTCCTTAGCTTTTGTTTTGCTAGTGGGCTGGTGCAGACTTCCTTCTTTATGCTCATAGGCTTAACCAACCTAGAGCACGGTGTGCTTGTATACCAATAGGCTATTACGATGCACCAGAGACCTTCGTCCATAAGACTTAGGCGTAACAATGCAACTATTATATGACCACTTACGCATTGATACGTGAATACGATGGGATACGACCGCCCGTAATGACTTTCTGTTCGTATATAGTTGGATCGATGCTTCGCCTCATCCATACTCCTTGGAAACCTTGACTCTTCAATAGATTAGATTCATCTTAACTTAAGAATAATGGTACTTTCTCTTTGCCTTACCATCTTTTCTCAGCGGATTAGCCACATAGTCCGAAGTAAGGTTAGTGACATGAACTTAGCTATCTTTTAGTCAGGTTTTCCGGGGTTGGTTCCTCTACTAGAATAGGTCCTGAACGCCTCACTTCTCTTACTTTGGGTGCTTATCTTCAATTAGAATATGGTCAACCCTCCCTAAGCAAAATTTGTTCGGTAGGCCAATTCACGCATCTTCCGCAGAGTACCAGTGCCAACCCTATAAGCTAACTTTCCATTTGATGGAAAAGACCAATCGGCCCTGTGAAAGTCACATCTTTGACTAATATACATGGGTTTCTGAGAGGTTTTTTTAATTAAGCCAAGAGGAATCGATTTAGTAGTCCATACCAGGTAGATTTAGGAGTGACTGGCAGTGAATTCCCGGTAGCAAAGGTGCGACGCAGACTCGGTTTAACTTCACTTTAGTTCAGTTTCCCCTTGAAATGATGGAATATGCTTTTCTTCCTCTTAGCGACTATGAGCTCATAGGGAGCTAGAATGAACTTGGTTAGCTGGGACTAAGAAGGGATAGAATTTGATTAGCGCGCTTTCTGCCTGTCCTTTCCTTACTCTGTCGATGGTATGCCTGAGATGGCAGTCTTTCTCCTTGGCTTGTACTCGAGATCCAATTTTTGAAAGACAACCAATTCTTGTCCAGTAAACATTCTGACTAGGAGTTTAGATCTATGTTCAAAGGAGGGGGTCTATTAACAGAGCGTCGATAATCGGGTTCTTGCCTTGCATTGGTTTTCATTTTGCACTATCTGGTCACTGGTTTGAAGTTAATGCTCCGTGAGTGTATAGCAAACCTAATGTTCTTATTTACCTGTTTGACAGGTTTGAGTGTGGATGGCAAGTGAGTGTCGGTTTTTCAAAGAGTTATTGGGATCCATCTTTGTCAACAGGAAAAGGGAATAGGCCTTTAGGGTAATGTCGGAGCCTCTGCCTAGCCCACACCAAGGCGAGGCACGTGTTTTCCAAGGTCGAATATAATGACTCGTAGTCCGTCAGCTTATTTCTCAGGTAGTAATCTTTCCTTTCTTCCCATTTCATCATGCTGGCCTAAGACGCATCTCATGGAGTTTTCCGTGACCCAGAGGTATAGCAAGAGGGCTCTTCCCTTAAAACAAAGTACCAAGACCAGAGAATAAAAAAGATAGGTCTTAATCCTCTCGAAAGAACTCTGCATAGTCAGTCTAGGGCATCGTTCTACTTTTTTTCTTCTTACTCAAGAGCTTGAAAATGGGCTCGCAAAAGGGAGTGAGCTGTGCGATGAACCTGCTGATATACTACCCAAGAATCCTCTTATTTCTTTCCTTTCTATCCTTTTCCTTTCCTGAGGAATGAGCACACTTTCAACTAGTCACCAGTGCCCATATTTTTTATCTCTGCCAGCTCGTATCCTCGCTCCTGACTATTCATATTCACAGCTTATTCATAATCAAGTCTCTAACCACCTAATCAAGGAGTGGAATTCTCTGCTCCCCTCGGAAAACTCTATCGCTTTGACCATCCTCAATGACCTGAGGATGCTTCTAGCCTTCAAAGAAGACCAATTGACCACTACAACTATAATAGAGAAAGGATAATTTGCCTTCTAACACGAGGTCCAAGTATTCCGGCCCCAGAGAGAGTGTGCCAAAGCCCGATGAATAGATAGGGAATGGACAGTCCTTGGATCCGTACCCCCAAGAAGAAGATCAAGGGAATCTCTATCATCAGTGTTTGAATTTCAGGTTGAGGTCTACCCTCTCTTTTCAGTGGAAGTTGAGCTCGTCGAATCTGCTGCCCGTGACGTGAGTGATTCTTAACCCTGCCCCCTCTTATTGCAATTTGTGACATCGAGTGCTTAAGTAAGATCAACAGTCTGGCAGGTCCTTGGACACTGGCCGTTAGTAGTATAGTCTACTCGAACCTCTACTAGGGCTAGAGCTAGCCGAAATAAATATAAAGACTTAGCCAAAAAGAAGTACATAATAAAAAAATGCTTCACGCTCTACCTTCCGTCCTCCTTAAACTAGGTTTTCTTGCATAGTAGCCTACCTTTGGTCTCAGGTTCGCTACTTGCTAGCCTAGAGCTGTGATCAAGATGTGTACAACAAATTCAAGTTTAGGGGTCGCCAAAGTATTAAGAGATGGAAGGAATACTCTGTCTAACCGCAACGCTTCTCTGGCCTCTCCAGCCAAATTGAGAAATTCACCCTTCGTTCTGTCTTTTTTTTTTTTATGTTATGAAATGTGGGTCTTTCTAGTGGGCTTATTGCCACTAGGCAGTCATCTTTGTTCCTGATCGGCCGACCTATCTGATCCCGAAACAAAGAGAGTTTGGCTCTCTTTTTTCGCTCATTCAGATGAAGAAATTCTGTGAAGACGACGAGAGATACCGCCTGCTCTTTCCATTCCTTCTCTTTTGGAGTGGAGAACTCCTCTTTCTTCTGTTCCTTTCTAATAAAAGCTTGGTACGTGTTTTGAGCGAGCCTTCATGTGAGGTGAACGATACCTATGTAGTGGAATGTATTTGTTTTGGCTTCCAACTCATAAGGGAGTTGCGTTCTGAGGGACTCAAAATATCCACAACTATTGTCAAGCTTGGGCATACTAAACTATGACCCAGTTGAGACCATGTCCACACCTTGATAAAACAGTGATGATGTGGTCAACCCTATATACGTGGCTCTTCGATGGGGGAAGGACCGCGCTAGTCGTCTGAGTGTGTGGTGTGTAGTGGGTGTGTCTTAGTGTCTTCTTACTACAAAAAATAAATGAGAAAAAATATGATTCTCATTCTTCAAACTCCACTTGTTCTCTCCTTTCTTTTGCCTAAACAATTTCATTGCCTTCCTCTAGAACATCAGATTCAATAGAAAGGGTTATTTGACTAACACCGAATTTTATAACAGATGAGAGCAGGAAAGAGACAACAGCGGTTATTCTAATTGAATGTCAACCCGCGTATTCTGATTCACTTTACCCAATAAAGGGTTATGCGAAATAGGGATTGCTGCTTCCACTGCGCTACCTTCCTAAGCCCTTACTCTTTTTTATTCTGCACCTGCCTTGTCGAAGTAGAAGATGTGGGATTAGTTCAAAAATACTTTAAATAAGTGGCGAATTGGCTTCTCCCTAACAGGCATTCTATGCATATTTAGCTAGCTTTCCCCTGCCGCCTACTATGATGCAACAATCCTTCCCTTAACCATAATCATGCTTAAGACATGGAATTGGATGCTTCTTATCCCAAAAGTAAATAAATAGAAGATTGAGGAGGGATTTTTTGGCAAAGCAAGACTGATTAGCTCGCCTAAGGGTCATAGCGGAAGAATTCCTCATCTGCAAGCTATTGGGGATCTATTCTTAATAAGGAATGAAAGGAATGACTTTCCTTACCTAATAATATCTTAATCTATGATCTACGAATAAGAAATAGGAGCATCTAGTCAAGTAGCAGTCAGTAGGTGGAGAAGAAGTCAAAGGCGAATATCTCTTTGCCCCCCTCTTTAGTCAATGTTTTGGCCTTCATCTTTTTTGCCCTTTTAATTAGTTTTTTTTTATGTGTAGGGGTACTTTTTTAACCTAATCGATAGTTATTAGGATGAATAACATGTGGGAGAGATATGAAATCACTCAGCAGACAACAATCCCTTACTTTGGCATTCTTTCCAAAATAGGATTTTGCTTATTATCATTTGGATGAACTCAAATGCTTTTATGTAGGAGAGTTTTTGATGGGCTTTGAATTTGGATAGATCCAGCGGACCTTCTTGCGTGGACTTGGGCTTGCTTTGATGATGAGTAGGCTTGTTGTGCTTTGGCCCTTCTGCGGGCTTTTATCAAGGAAAGTAGGCTGGATAGGGCCAAGTCTTCATTTGTAGGACTTTGATGGTTCATGTCATTCATGTAGGCTTGGGTATTTCATTCGGTCCCTATTGTGGCACCCTGTGGGCCAATGCGTATAAGCTTGGGCTTTCTTAACGTGGCTCATTGGATGACTCAGTACATGGATGTCACGAATCTATTGGCATAGAATATGGAATCTTTTCTACGTAAGCTGGTTGTGTAAAGTTTGTTTGTTCATACAGGTAGTGTGATTCTGGGATCTTTTGTTTGCTCCGCAAGGTAGTCAGAGCCAGCCGGTTTTTAAACAACAAGCATGATAGTCTTCAACTGCACAAAAGTTGTGCGGAGAACTAGTAAGAATTTTTCCTACCATCCAACTCTTGAAGCATGTTGAGATTACTCTAGCACTCTATAAATGGAGGCTCGATAGGTGTCTTCACTTCATCAAATTCAAATCGAAGAAATTGAGTACTAGTATGTATGGCTATCGATACTGCAAACATGCTTTCTGTAATTGCTTCCAAAATGGGGCAACTACAAAATGTAATTCAAGAGCACAGTAGAGTGCTAAACTTCCTTTTGAGAAGTGTTAGAACAATTTATCTTGCAACGAAAGAAGTTGACATTCATGTTACCAAAGAATGCATAGAGGTTTTAGAGGAGAGGCATGAAGCGCTGCGGGTGGAGCAGGAAGCGCTCATTGTTCATGGAGCACTCGGTCGCCTGGAAGACTAGAAAAATTGTACAAAAAGTAGTTAAGTCACTTTCAGGCTTTCTTATTCCAGGAAAGTATGTAGTTGCAAAAATTAAAATAGTAGTTCTAACATATTGGTCCTATTAGTTGTTGTGGGTCACGAGCATGTAACCTATTTTGAATTTCTCTTTATTTTATATTTGCCCTTTCCTTAAAGTTATTTTTGAATTGTGTCCACTATAGTGCTCTAACTATCTTATAGTGTACTACATTACATGAAAGGTAGTTCATGATTTCCCCTTTGCTCTCTTTAGCATTTTGGTTTAACACCACGCAGGCAACTGGTACCTTCCCAGCTTCTTCATCAGCTAACTTGCCAATTCAACACATTGTCAGCGGTATTTTGCCTGTAAAAATTCAATAATGAATCAGTATCTCCTTTACTTAAACACGAGTTTCAACTTCACCTCCGAAGGACTGGTGTATCTCTCTTCGCTTACCGCCTTCATCTTACGCAAGGGCTTATACTTCATCAATGTCCTTTCTGCGTTTCACGCTTTTTAGGACCTCGATCCAAGCCCTCGGTCTCAAAAACTTCAGCATGGATGGATAGATGCCATACGGCTGTTAGCTATTAAGTATTTCATAAATAGCAGGACTATGACCCTCAAAACTCACTACCGAGTTATAACCGAATTAGATTAAGAGAAGGGACGATGCCCATACGATAGATTTGACCGAATATCAAACTGGCCAAAGGCTTAGAATGAGACGAGTCAGGGATCCAGAATGACTTCTTTGATGGATCACCGAGCAACAAAGACACCTTACGCAATATTTCAGGTCGGAAAACTCAATAAGCGTGTCATCAAGTTAGGTTAGGCCAACCTCGGAACTAGATGTGGTCACCTTTCTGATCTAACACCACAGGCGATAGCCAGGGATCATCCCCTCAATGAGACAGAAAAGAAAGAAGGAATCTTCCTAGGAAGAACCTAGATGGTTTCTGCAAGCATCCTTGACTTTGTTGTTCACAGTAGCGCCAACTGGGAGTATGAGGACTGTCAGATCGAGGGAATGAAGGCTATAACATAGAGTTGGAGGCCTTATATCTGGGACATCCAGAAAATTCCATTCAAGAAGCCCCTACTTATACCCCTGCTCCCTCATATCCTTGATGGATCAATTGAACAACTTTACAAAGAAAAATGGAATTCCGAACCGCTATAGAAGCGAACGACTTGATCGCGAACGATAGTCTTTGTTTGTTCGACTGACCGATTCGAATCTATTGGGCTTCGTTCCGGGTAGTGTTTAGTCATAAGCCTGTCTCTTTTGGTCTTCACTTGTCTGCTTTCATCCCACTCCTTTCTAACTCATTTCTTCGGTTCAACAATTTCAACACCGCCCCCCTTCTCTAGGGTGGAAGATGGGTCTAGAGAACTAAACTGTCTCACGATTTCAATCCGTTTAGAAAAATTTCTCCTGAGCAATTCACGTATCACTTGAGTAGTAGTACGAAACCTTAAGAAAAGGCTATCTAATAGTTGAAGAAATGAGGATCCGTTGAAGAGTTTATGTTGTCTCGGTAGGGAATAGTCCAATCTTTTCCAGCACAGGTGCAATATGAAAGAGTCCTTTAGAATTCCTTAGAATATGAATGAGATAAAAAATGCTCTGCCGAGGCTTGAGTAGAAGAAGGGGTACTTGAACAGAGGGTTGTCTCAGACCAGTGAAGATCGGAATTGAACTGCTTAAGATTCCTATTCAAGTAAGGAAGATTGTCATTAGTCTAGGTATTCTAAATAGAAAATTCCATTAGCGCCCAAGCTAACCATCTCGACTGTCAGAATGAAACCGAATAATATGGAACTGCTAAAGATGGAAAAAATGCAAGGAATGAAGTTGTGAGAAAGTCCCGTGATATCCAAGTTTGATTTTCGAAATGAAAAATTGAGGAGCTGCTAAAGATGGGGCTGCAGAGGGCAGTTCTGGTAAGAGAGAGAAAGTTTGATTCATAAGGGCATTCTGTGAATGGAGGAATTGGCACAAATCTAATCAAAAGTAATGTGTCGCAGCGAATCGGCTGAAAGAGTTTCAATAGGCCAGGAAACCATTTTCGCTAAAGAGTTCTCTATTGCAATGTTTTTTGGCGGGTCTCTTTCTTTTGAAAAGAGGGGTTTTTTCCGGCTCTTCTCCTCCATGCTTCAGTTGCCGAGTATGATTTGGTATAGTTTTAATGTTTTAAGCTGGAGCCTCACGTCACGGAATGAATGTTTTGTTTTCAAATCAGCTTCGAAGAATGGCCGGGAATCGTCTTCCTAAAAAGAAGAGTCCTCATTTGAAAAACTGAAGTTTTTAATTCCTTCGATAATCAAATCAAGTTTCAAGCCGGTCAGGTCAATCGTTTCAAAGGAAGAAAATAAAAGCCAAAATCAAGATGAATGCCGACCTGGTAAATCACCTAACCTGATATAGCTGAAAGTTACCAAATCAGTTGAAAGAATTGAAAGGAATGATGGAAAATGAGCTTCAAAGCTTGAACTTCCACTTTCAATAGTCAGAAGAAGCGCGGATGGCACTAGTCCTGAT
Source organism: Solanum piurae (assembly GCA_029582685.1). Classification (NCBI taxonomy): domain Eukaryota; kingdom Viridiplantae; phylum Streptophyta; class Magnoliopsida; order Solanales; family Solanaceae; genus Solanum; species Solanum piurae. Next base: position 38,652 of record JAJOOO010079732.1, read on the forward strand.
TGATTGTTTTGAAGTGAAGGGCTCTTTCCTACTAATAAGTATAAATATGCGGCCTTAGTATTGTATTAGAAAAAGAATTAGCAGGGGTACGTGCGAAGTCTTCAATGAATACTGGGGAATTGGCCAAGTATTACTTCACTTCCTCTTAGTTCAAGCTATTCCTTAGTGATTGTTTATCTTCCACTACCCGAGGCCTCCAGAAAGAAGGCGTTCTTTTGCATTGTACTTCTTCATGTCTTGGTTCACCGTCATTCTGAATAAGTCAGATAGTTGATCGAGAAAGCACCGCCCAAAGGTTCTTATTGAAAAAAATTGATCGGATGCAGTGAGTCAAAGTTTTATTGATTATTTTTAAAATGTTTGGGGCTGTCTATACGTTGTGATGTTTGGAGAAGTACTGGGTGGATGATTGGGTATATTCGTGGTTAAAGGCATTGTTTTATTCCTAGATATGGTAGTGAGAGTGTTGTTTGTAAGTATGAGGCAGTTGGGTGTTGAAACTCCATTTATGAATTGTAGAGCTTTATGTCCTCTACGTGTTCGACATAATGTCGTAGTGGTCCATACTTGACCTATTGACCCGATTGTGATGTAATCAATATATTTGGTAGATTATCATTTGTATTATGGGCTAGTCATAAGAGAAAGTCATGTGAAATGTTTTAGGGAAGAAATGAAAATACACTATTTGAATTGTGGGTTGTTTGGGCGTGCTGCCCCTTAGGTGTGTATTTACTGTTTTGGATGTTGTAAATCTTAGGTAGTGTTGGATGACCTCATGGCAAGGTCATAAATTGTGTAAACATGGTGATAAAGGAAGTAGTAAAAAGAACAACCATTAGTAGAGGGGTTTTGAGCTTGCAGCCCGACTACAGTTTTGGTAAGTCGAAGTGATCTAACCTTGTTTATTAGTTGTTAATATTAGCTCTAATACTTCCCATTAATGCAGAGCAACGCCTCAAAGGAAAGGCTGATTCATGGTACCTCATAGTATTGGTCGGGAGACAAGGTATGTAAGGCTATTTGATCTCATATCTTTTGGCATGAAGTCCTATATTCTGTGTACCAACAAATTGAGATCTCTAAGTGATCCTCATGGTTAAAGATACAATGTGAGGGTGTACAATGTCCAATGTAGCTAATGGTCTTCCTTATACAGTCCAAGTTCTCAAAATATGTCAGACTACTTCTATACGTGTTCATTATCCAATATTGGTGTGTTTATTCTTCCAAGTACTAATTGACAAAGGTACTTTAAACATTAAGTTTCATGAGTTATCCACCAAGTGACATGAAGTTCATTGAGTCAATTAGATCCTATATTATACATGTTACAAGTTTTTATATGTCAGACAAATATTATGTCCATTGTTCATTTTATGTCCCCTTACATGGAATGTACAACCCTTATTTGGGTTCTGTCACGAACTTCATTAGTTTGGATGTTTATGCACTCTTTCATTTGATATCGTTTAGTAAGTGTTTAGCTATCATTTCATCTTATATAGTTATTGCCTCTACATTTGAGATGTGATAGTCTAGACTGAGTCCAAAGTTATCGTATGCCCCCATGCGAAATGTCCAAACGTATTTTAAATGAGGCATCTTGTAAGAAGAATTACTTGCTCAACTGCTATACATCTTATGAATCATTTACTAATTGTAAGGTAGTTGCCACACACCTTCGTGGATCACCTGTATATGTTCTTTGTGCCCAAATGAAGTTCACGAGTCATATGAGTTACTAAGTAGCACAACAAAGTTACATTTTCTTCCTAGTATATAGTCCTAAATCTCAAAAGAGTCATTAACATCGAAAGAACAATCTCAAATATTAAAAAGACATGGTAAAGTGAATCTATATAATTATGGGTGGCAGCTTAGGGGTTAAATACCTAGCATGGGCCGATCCTAATTCTTGTTCTTAAGGGTGGCAGCTCAGGGGTGCTAATACCTAGCATTGGCCGATCCCAATATAGATAAATATGGGTGGCAGCTCAGGGGTTAAAATACCTAGCACGGGTCGATCCCAATCTATATTATTATGGGTGGCAGCCCAGGGGCTAAAAGCTTAGCATGGGTCGATCTCGGATTTGTATATTTATGAGGACCGCATCTCAGGGATTAAAATGCCTAGCATGGGTCATCCTCTCCTACCACTGATAAGCTGGTCGTTGTGTCATGTGCTACAAAGTCTATAAAGAAATGATGAGTAAACTTAAAGCCAAGAATGTAATGTACATGATTCCCCAAATATGACCAAAGAATGTAATATACATGATTACTCAAGTATAAGGAGAGGTGATTGTAAGGTATGTGATTCCACAAGTATAATCAAAGGTTGTCTATTATCCTTATCTATACAGAATAATTGTGCATTTGTACCTGATTTCATTTAAGCTCTAATTTTCCATATGGTTACTTAATGCCTCACATATTCAGTACATTCTTTTGTACTGAAGTCCCTTCTGGGGGATGTTGTTTTCATGTCACAGGTACAGGTAGTCAGGGTAATAAAATCTCTTAATATAAGCATAGGATACTCAACGAACTTTGGTGAGCTCCAAGTTGCTAAAAGGCTTTGCCGAGTCTCTAGTATATTTTTGTGATTATATATTAGTTAAGGGGTATGATGGGGTCCTGTCCCGTTATAAGCTAAATGTCTATCTTTTAGAGGCTTTGTAGACCAATGTCAAAGTGAAGCGTGATTATGTCTTGTTTTCTAGTAATTAAGGCCTCAACGACCAATCAGGTATATCTATTTTGGGCCTATCTATGTTGATATTTTATCAGGGTATTTTACTTATACTTATCAAAGATTTATAACTTCATTTGTTGCATGTATGATAAGCAGGATTTATATGTTGGTTCTCTCAAACCTTTAGGGCATCGGGTGCCTGTTCGTCATAATGGGACTTGGGGTATGACACCCATCCCCCACTAATGCGGCCTCGATCCTCTTTTCCAAGAGAAATTGCTTCTCCAGGATACCCAAAAAGAGTGGGAGGTGCCTGGGCTCGTTCCTCAAGATAAAATAGAAGGACAGTCAGTGTTGAAGCTCCGCTCTCCATTGGATATAAGGAAGGAGAGAGCGTTCTAATTCCGGAACCAGAATGGCGCGCGGAATGGGCGCAACCTCAGACTCGGGAATATGCGGTAGTGCTTCTCTCCCAGGAGGGTAAAAAGGTCAAGACGGGGAACCCCTTCCCACATCGCACGCGGCAAGGAAGCCTTCAAGAGCCTCACACGAATAATAATTAATAAATAGGAGAGGGAGATGAACGAATACCAAAAGATATTTTATACTCTTTGTTTTGACTCCTTGAATAGAAAGGGTAGAAAAAAAGAAAAATAATAATACACTACATAAGAAAAAGTTGTAATTCGATCTTGGAATTAATCGACTCAAGGTCATCTTACCCTTTTTTATGACTCGACTTAAGCTCATCATAACGCTTTTTGTGAGTCGACTCAAGCTCATCATACATAATTTGAATTCCTCTTCTTCGTGTTCTATTGATCAGAAGCATCCAGCAGCGCCTTGCCAGTTTAGAATTCGAACACAAAATGGCCATACTTAAGCAATTCTTCTTATTCTTCTTCTTTCTTAGTTGAAGTTCCCCTTCTCCGGCAGCTAGTTCAATGGTTTCTAAGTTGGATGACTGGTATTCTCTGGATGGACGGTAAATCCAGGTATGTTGTTGGTCCTTAGAAGGACAAAGGGAATCCTACTCTTCTCTCCTACCGAATTTCCCCTTTCCTACTCCTTTTCGCTGCCTGGAGCCAGGTATTTTCTTAATATAGATAGCGTACGCACAAGTGATATATCTAATTAATGGACTAGCTTCACTAAAACTCATTTGATCTTCTATAGCGACTTTCGGACCATTCCATTCATTGTCTTCTTCTCAACCTCTCCTCGATTACTGAACTCCACCTTTTCGGAATCCCATTTTAGAAAGTCAGGTCGAAGGCAAATGGATTCCCTTGCTTGGGCAATAAAAAAGTCTATGATTCTCATCTCGAAAAAAGAGTTTAAAGCTACGGCACCTCCTATAACTACACCATCAAGATCGGGTAACAAAACAGTGGCCAGCGTAGCAGATTCCATAGCCGCGGTTCTTCCTCCATCAAAAGGCTCTGAGCCTGCTACGTAGCTAGGCTGTGAGATTGATTCTCTGATGATAGAAAGAGAAAGGATAGAGGATCACGCTTACAAGCAGCCTTTTCCATCGTCTTTCGTTGACCCTGTTTCTATCAAACCCACTTCTTTAATCCTGGTGTGAACTTCTTCCTACCTTCTTACCCAAGAGCTCTTATTCCACTTAAATAAAAGCAACTCTTCTTCCTTACTCTTCTGAGTAAGCATTTTGAAACTTCCTTAAACATCTGCTTCAAAGAGCTAAGCCCCGGTCTCATTGAACTAGGTCAAAGAACTACATTTTTAGAGCTACATCCTTTTTTAGATCGTTCATTCCCAAATTCAAACTCGGATCAGTTGGCAAGTGGATTCTGTGCCTGGGTACGAAACTCTAAACGTAAAATTCAATCATTCAATTCAGATAGCATTTATCTACGCTAGGATCCAACCTACATGAACTTATTTCTTCTCTTATGATATTTCTAGAAAGAAAGAAAAATTTATAATGGGGAATAAAATACAAGTGTTAAGTACCAGCTTCTACTGCTGTGAAAGGTGGGCCTGACCTCTTTCTTTCTATTTAGAAAGTGAAAGTCCTTGCTGGTGTGACAGTATGAGTAGATGGTGCTCTTCTATTTCCAGGTTCATAATCGGTGCTATTGAATCTGCAGTTAAGGGAATATCGCCAGTTCTTTGAAAAAGAGTTCCGCTCAGGAATCCATTTGAGGGAGGTTTAGCCTAGCCTTCAGGTCCTATAAAAAAATGGAGCTTACCGGTTTATGGAATTGAGAAATAGATGTCCCACCAAGGCTGTATGGAATAGAATGAAGGGTTAGGGTTCTTGCGGGAAGAACAAAAAATGGGCACCTAGTGGTCCTTATCTTATCACGCCACACATGGAGATATCTCAAATAAGTAAATTGGTTTGGGAAGACGGGGGAAAAACACCCATCGTTTAGGTTTCTGAGTAGCTAAAGATGAGATAGAATAGGTCATCACATCATAGGGTTGAAGAATGAGCATCTTTAAAAAGGAAATGGCAAGAATTAAGGAGAGTAGTAACGTCGTATTAACCATCCTAAGAAGTAGCAGGCCAGGCGCTGGTCTTTCTATCATCTGGCTGTTCCCAAAAAATTTCTGAGCTTTTGAAATAATAGTTGTGGCACTCTCTTTCTTCCATAGAGAGGGAACTTATCCTTAGACTTTTGGAGATTTATCTTTGGTTTGACCTGTACTAGTCCGAGAGGTGATAACACCAGGTCGGAAGATGTTGGTTCTAGAGGACCTGGAAAAATGCTAGTAAGAAGGAGACTAGTTTGCTAGGTTGTAGATCTTCTCCCTTATTCTTTATAGAGGAATCCCATAAATTCAAATAAGATCTTTCTCCGCTCCGTCAAAAGCCTAATTGAGACAAATCAACTCTTATTGTTTTCCAGTCTTTGCTCTTGAAGATCCGCTCTTGACAACCTCTATCTCTTTCTTCAAAGCCTCATTCGAAGCCTATCAGTCTTACATATAGTATATTACCCGCAAGTTCATCTTCTTTGATAGGATATTAGATTAGTCAGTAATCCAAGTTCCAGTTGGTTCTCAAACTTCAGAGGTTGCCTTAATTACTTCCTTTTCAAAGCAAACATGTGGACATAAAAAAGAATGAAATTGATAGAATAGAAAAAGATTAATGTGCAGTTGATTCTATACCAACCGATTCAATTGTTCAACTACTTCAAAAAGACTTACTATTATGGCTATGTAAGGGGACTGACTTCCCTTTTTTCAATCACCTCCTCCCTTAAGGTAGGCCTATTTCTGAATATCCTCAATTGAAAGGTCAAAGAGATTATATAACCCCATAGTATGAAGATCTGCTCGGGGGATCGCACCCCTTGGCCTGGGGTATACGTTCAGATCTGGAGGCATACCTAATTAAAGATAAGAGCAGAGATCTCCTCTCTCCTTTGGACCCTCTACCTCTACTTCCCTTCCGCTCATAAACAACCTTCCAGCAAGGATAAAGAGAGAAAGAAGAATATTCTCAAATTCCCACAAATGGTTTGAATAAGCATTCCTTAGAGAGGGAATGTTGGATGAGACACTATTTGTCCTTCTTTCAAGAGTTGTATATAGTATCACCTTTAGGTGGTAGCTAGAAAATAAGTTATCTCTTATCAACGTATATAGTTGAGGGAAAACTGAGGGTTTACCTGCAACTTCTATCCATGAATCCTCTTTCACTTGGTTACGGGACTAGAGAAAATTGTCTCTTGTGCTACAGTCTAATATATGTGTCAAAGAGTGGATTCTCTTGCAACGGATACGGGGCATGCCCCTGAGCCTATTGAATAAATTCCTAGCAAGTCCTGTCTCTCTCCTTCACTTAAAACACAGCCTATGATGATTCTCAATTCCTTTTTTTGAAACTTCAGTAGGCTCCCCCTTCTTTGGCGATAAGGCTCATCAGTAGATTGACTACGAGGCCGAAGAGTCTTACTACAGGGGTTACCACTCCAAAAAGACTGCATTGGGTTCCAGAGTTGTTATAAGGGCGGGACGGCGAGAGGAGGAAGCTACTACTATCGGGTGAGATGTTAGTGGAAAAGAATAGGGTTCAGAGGAGAGGTAACAAGCTACCACTACTACGCAATCTACTTCTATTGCTACTTGAAATTGTTTCTCTTTCATGACTCTCTTTCTCATTCTCTTTCCACCACTAGTTAGAAATAGACTAGAACAGTCCCTGGAACATGACGTAGAGATGTATTCAACAAGTGCCACTCAACTGCGCTAACTAAGCCCTCCGTAAAAGTTCAAGGAAGTAAAACTACATACTACTAGAAAGAGATAGGCTTTCTCCTTTCTATTTCCTGCGGGCTATAAATTTTGGGTTGAGACTTTGCTTGCTTACTTTCACGTTTCCTTCAGTGAGCTACTTAAGGTTTAAGGTAAGGGGACCTCCTAGCATATATTACCATTCTAACCTGTCTTTGCTGGTAGATAGATGCGCTTAATTAGTTACCTGAATTAAAGAGGACTTTTGAATAAGTTAACTTCGCCTGGACGTCATCTTTCCTTTCATTTACTAGTTGAGTACTTCCTCCTGTCCGATAGAATCTTTTCAAAGGGTGCTTCACTTCTATCTCTTCTTGTTCGATACCGCTTCCCGTCCTTGTAAATATCATCTCTTATCGCTCTTATGGATCAATAAGCAACTGTAGAAAACTTGCCAATTACTGTCAACTGGTATCGGTATAACCACGAATCTATTGTGTTCTTTGTTTACAGCTGGCCTTACTTAAAAAGGAGTTCCTGCTTCTAGCTAGCTCATTTAGTGCGCTAGAGTTCTGTTCTTTCAATCTGTCCGCCAGCGCCAGGGAAGCGCTCTTCGGGCTGAGGTCCAATTCATCTCGTAGGCTTATTGTAGAGAGGAAATCTTCAATTAATCATCATCTACATTGTACAATAATATAATATATATATTTATAAGATATGAAGTGGGAAAGCTTCCCTCGGTACATAAGGGAGTAACCAAGCCTTCGCTCGATCACCGAACTGCCAGTCTTAAACTCCTTTAATCAGTCAGCAAATTAGTAAGTCCATCAATCTGTAGTGGAATAGTCTCACCAGCCCATAGACTAGTCCAGTAGTGGGTGAGTAGAGTCTGTACTTTGGTGGGTACTGGGCATCCAGTAAGAAGGAATAGCTCCGCCAACAGCGCACGCAATCTGCTCAGGAAGAGCACAAATCTAATTAGCGAAGGGAGGTGATCAACTCAATTGAAAGAGAGGGATACTCGCCTCTTTTCCAAGAAAGCCATGGGAGTCAATGTTTGCGTGGGGTCGGGTACTTCTCCTTTATCCCTTGCCTTGCTTTTTTGCTCGGTCAATCTCTATTCTTAAGTAAGGGTTACCCTCTCTCAAAAAAAAATATGTTAATCGTTACCGATTCCAGGCAGAGTTGCTTTTCCTTGCTCCAGAGGAGATTGGTATTGGTAGAGTCGCATTCAACCCCATCTTTTTTCCCTTTGGGTGGTAATCACATTGGCCATAAGGTGGTCTATCACCTTGGTTGGGAAGAAAAGCTTTTTTGTTGTCGGAAAATCCCTCTCCACATTACTAAACTCTTGTCTTAGGCGAGACCTCACTCAATTCCTTTTTAAACTTTCACAAAGCTCTCCTTTCCTTAGAGTGAGTTGGTTTTGAATGAAAGCAGGTTTCATTTGACTTTCATCGGGGACAGGTACGGGGTCTGGGTCAGTCGATACGATGAACGGGAAATCCAAAAATGTTGCTTCATTGAAGTCCCTCATGGAAGAAGAATTGGCTGATGTAGAAGGCTTATTTGTTATCGTATCCACCACATACTTTACATACTCAGACAGGCTGACTCCAGCGCCTATAGTCAGAAGCCCTTATAGCAAGTGCTAGCTCTATTTATCCTATTGGGATTGCAGCAAGAGTGGTATGAAAGAAAGAAAGTTGTCCTTATCTTCTTCTTCTCCTCCTCCCGACATTAAGGAATGCCCAAAAATCCTTCAGGGGCTAGTATGTCCTTTAAGTTCTGGTCTGGGGAATGCCGATAAGAGAAAGCACTCCTATACTGCCTGGTGTTGATTCAGCAATTTGCGTCTAGTGGGGAACTTTGTCATCTCAAAGAATAAACGGATCTTCCTTTGCATGCGGATCTTAAAGTCGTGGATCTTTTGATGGCTGGTAGCTACTTTCTGCTCTCCTTATTAGTGCCAACTCTACTAGGTATAAGGAGGGAGTCTTCTTAAAGTCGCATTAGTGGTCGATGACCTGATTTAGGAAGCAGTCGAGATGCCTTTCCTGGGGGAACCCTTCCTTGCATTCTTTTATTATATCCTCTTCAATCACTCCTGAATCGTGGGATCAAAGATCGGAAGACTTTTCTTTGCCCTTATTCTATTAAGAAGGAAATTTCCTGGTCTTCACTCTTTGCTCCTAACTCATTTACGCTTTTGGTATTGACTAAAAATGTAATCTGGCTCCTCATCTATTGAACTCTCGGCTTACGTAATGATCGGATCGGAAGAACCCCTTTTCAACCGCCCATGATTGAGACAAGCGTAAATGAGAAGAAATTATTTTTCCTAGTATGTAAATTTTCTTCTTGTTGCATCTCATCGATACGATAGGTTGATTTACCTTACTAGTCATATGCCCTAAAGGTTTACTGTCTGGATGGTAGTTTTCAACACATAAGCGAATCACGCTAAAATGTTCGTTGACGAAATATCTAATCCTTATTTTCCCTGTCTGGTATGGTCTTCTGTTGTCCCTTTCCGCTTCACGCAATAGCATGCAAGCACTGGCCTTAAATTCTATGTCTGGTGGAGCTATTCCCAGACAACCTGAGAGCTGAGTGAGGACCTTATTTGACATGTTTTTTTCCTTCAAAGCGAAATAATCACTCATGTTCTTACTGCGCTTGATCTACATCCTACCTGACTCGATTAAGCTTTTCTTCTTACATACATAAGGTTTTTTCTCTTGTAATGCAGTTTTCTAGTTTGTTCAGTTACATTACGGCTTTATACAACTCTACCTTGGTGATTAAGTTCCGCTTTAGTTGGTGTGAAATGAGCGAATTCTAGGATAGGAGGTCTTGTCGGTATGGAACGTACCCTTTCGGAGTGAAGGATTGTCATCCTATAGCCGAGTGTTTTTAATTTGGTTTAGAGTTGAGTCATGAAGCACGTGATTCTTTCCTTAGTGAGAAGCAAGTAAACTCTATAGCCTTAAACTAAAGGAGCAGGTCAAGTTCGTTCTGCTTGAGGGATAAATTACTTGTCTGACCTGCCAGTCCATCAAATATCATAGTTTATCCTTAAGAGCATGAGGTTCCTTGTGTGAAACTTAGATGTTTCCAGTGCGAAATAAAATTTATAGGATATATTTGAGTAATTCAAAGGAGAAATAGAAATATATGATAGGATTCGATTCATTTTAGTAATGAACAGAACTAATAGGATTGATTATGTATCAGAACTGAATCACTACATGAATCACAACTGAATCACTACACGAATCAGAACTTGAAACAATGAAAAAATAATGTTATGGGGCTTCCCTATCGAGAAGAAAAAGTTTCTCTCTTAGAGAGGCATTTTCTTCGCTTAGAAAACCGTTCCTTCTCTCAAGGGATTTCCATAACTCAACTAACTCTCGATGATGGTGCATTTCCAATTGGGCTTGGAGCTTTTGTTTTAAAAGGCCCTGGGAATGCTCTGCCTGGGTCCTTTTGACTTCCGCCTAGAATGGGGATTCTTCTCTGTCCCCACACAAGCTTTCCAAGACCTGGCATAGAGCCGGGTGATTGAATTCAAAGGGATCAAGGTGCACCCTCAGTATCGAATCCAGCTCTCTTGGATTAATGAAGAATTGGGGATCCTCCTGACCATAATAAATTAGTTGATAGAGAGAGGAAATATGGTCACGAGTTGAAAAACAAAACTTTGTTTCCAGGAAATTGCGCACCATGACCTCGTACTCCCTGGGCGAAAGTCCCTGGGTTAGTAGGCTTTGTCGTACGAATTCCACCCATTCAGGGTCCTTATCAAGTTGATTTATATAGTGGTCCAGGAGTAGGAGCTTGGATAGAACAATACCAAACAGGGAATGAAGTAGAATCCCATCAAAGATGTGATGATAGATCTAATATACAAGACTCAGTAAGAATAAAAGATATATAAAAAATTTAAGAAAAGAAAGAGCCCGCCGTAACTTGGGCCTAGTTATATAATATAAATCAACTTTTACCTTCAAATCTAAAGGGATGTAGAACCTCAGAAAAATGAGGAAAAGGCATGACCAGAAGAATTGTGTGAAATAAGTGAATTTATCCAGTTGAGGCATTCTTGATTGATTGAGACAAAATGATTCCCTCAATACAACTTCACTCCGTCAAGCCTGTACGAGTGACAAAGGAGAAAGTTTTTAAGCTCGCTGACTAGGGTTGGCAGCTAAATTCAGTCTTCGAGACCCCATAACATAAGAAAGTCATGGAGTGCATAAGACCCTTTAGATATAGGGATGACTTTCTTGTGGTAGTAATTGTGAATGAGAACTTAGGGGGCGGCAACTAATAAGGTAGCGAGACTGACCGCAATTTCAGGAATAGGTTGACTTTCTTTCATTTTTGTTAGGGATAGTGAAAGTCGTTTCATTTAGTACGAGATCACTTCACACCTCGCGGTGCTTACACCTATCGCCTATCAAAGTTCTATTCTAAAACCTCATTTAAGAACTTGTATAGAGAAGGATTTCCCGCGGTGCAACAGTTCTTCAATACTAACTTAGCTGCCCGACGCTGCTTTTGGCATAACAACCGATACACCATAGGTTAGCCCAACCCAGTCCTCTCGTACTAGGGTTGGTTCCTCGCAGTTCTCCCTTTAACACCAACAGTAGATAGGAACCGAACTGTCTCACGACATTCTAAACCCAACTCACGTACCACTTGAATCGGTGAACAACCGAACCCTTGGGACCTTCTTCAACCCCAGGATGTGATGAGTCGACATAGAGGTGCCAAACGATTCTGTCGATAAGAGCTCTTAGGAGTCATCAGCCTGTTATCCACGGTGTACCTTTGATCCGTTGAGTGAGAGCCTTTCCACACAGGACTCCTGGATCACTATGGCCGACTTTCATCTCTGTTTGACCAGTCGGTCTCACAGTCAGGATGGCTTATACCATTACGCTCACGAGCAGAATCTTAGCTTGAGCCTACCTTCGCACACCTCCGTTACTCTTTAGGAGGCATCTGCCCTAGAGAAACTACCCACCTCACAGTGTCCCGCCTCCCCCCGAATGATTGATGCGGCGGTTAGGCTTTCTTAGGAGAAAGAGTGGTCTTTCAGGATTGGTCATTGTGTGTCACCACCTCCCACCTATCCTACACATTCTATTAAGGTTGTCACTGAGAAGCTATAGTTAAGGTACACGGGGTCTTATCGGCTAGCCATTGGTACTCCTCATCTTCACGGAGAATTCAATTTCACTGGGTCCATGTTGGAGACAGTGGGGCAGTCGTTACACCATTCTTGCAGGTCGCTACTTATGCGACAAGGAATTTCTCTACCTTATGACAATTAGATTTACTACCGCCATTTACCGAGGCTTCCATTCAAAGCTTATAACACTTCTCCTTCCGACCTTCCAGCACCGGACAAGTGTCAGACTCTATACATCATGTTACTACTTAGCAGAGTCCTGTGTTTTCAATAAATAGTCGCTACCCCTAGTATGTGCCGCTTTCCTAATCAAAAGATAGGAGAGCACCCCTTCTCCCGAAGTTACGGGGTGATTTTGCCGAGTTCATTCTACATGGTTCTCTCAAGCGATTCAACCTTGTTGACTATGAAACAGACTGGTGACTATGGCAGGTCAGTACGCTCTTCTCTCTCTCGACCCCTACTCTAATCAAAAGACTAAAGGCCCCTACTGAAGATAGGTCACCAAACTACGATCGAGAGTTTCACCTTTTGAAGCGCCAGTCTTGTAGGGAGACCGGGCCAGGCCGAGTCAGAAAGGCTTTGATGACTCAAGGTTCATATTAGGGAAAGAAGAGTGAGGGGAAGAGGGGCAGCCCTCGGCCCGATCATCCAATTCGCTCCAACAGACAGGCATGGTTCTATATTCAAAGCAACTTCATCACTTTCATGTACCCATCGGACGGCAGCCCTTTCAGGGGTTTCTTAGGGACCGATTCACTCTGCGTAGATTGACTAAACGCAGAAAACCTTCCTCTGGCAGGAGATCGTTTTTTTCACAAGATTTTTTGTTACCATGTTAGCATTCTCACTTATGATATCTCCAGGTCTTGTCACCAAAAACCTTCCCTGATTGAAAGAACATTTCACTACTGGCACTTCAAAAAGCATCTTTTAAGGTCTCGTCGCTTCGGTGAATCACTTGAGCCCTGATACATTTTTGGTGCCATGGAGCTAAACGAGTGAGCTGTTACGCTTTCTTCAAAGGATGGCTTCTTCCAAGCCCACCTCCTGGTTGTCATCGCTCGATCAATTCCTTTTCCACTAAGTGATTGCTTAGGGACCTTAGCGTACGATTTGCGCTATTTCCCTCTCGACTTTGGATCTTATCACCTAAAAAGTTTGTCTGTACAAATGATCTAGGCCTGTATTCGGAGTTTCCCTGCAGTTGATAAGGCGAAATAAGGCCACCCTAGCCTATTGAGTTCTCTACCTCGGGCCATCGACATCATACGCTCTACTGAAATAGATTTTGCAGAAAACCAGCTATATTCGATCTTGGTTGGCCTTTCACCCCTAGCCACAAGTCATCCCTGTATTTTGCAACATACGTGGGTTCGGTCCTCCAAGGCTTGTTAGAGCTCTGTTTAACCTGCTCATGGCTAGATCAATCAATTTTGGGTAAAATAGGAAGAACTGGAAGATTCCACCTCTGGAAAGCGCCTACACCTAATGGGTTAAGCTTTTGTTCCCATTTCCTCGCTGACCCATCATGCAAAAGGTACACCGTTAGAGTGAGTGCGCTTTACACAAAGTAAAGGCTCTAAGCTCCACTCCTTCGACTAATTGTTCGTATCGGATCTCACGTTCTCTATTGCACTCCTTAAGTACGGGGATAGAAAGAATCACACGATTCCCTATCGTGATAGAAGCAACCCCGAATAGATTCCTTTCTCTTCCTCGGACTTTATCATCAACCTTGATTTTGCTACACTCAATAAGAACCCGGAATAGCGGAAATAGGTTCGTGTTCCGCTTCCAAAGTCAGTCGAGGTCATGCTTTGTCTTTGCCAAGTTGAATAACGCAGTTCGACTGCACGCAGATTTGGGTTTTTAGGTGAGTTCCGATAGGGTTCTTTTCACCTATCCCTCACGGTACTTGTACGCTATCGGTCATTGAAGAATACTTAGGCTTAGAGGGTGGTCCCTCTTTCTCGTGTAAAAGCGATCAGAATTTGAACACGCCGCATTTTACTGGGAAGGATCGAACCATGGGAACGAATCTACAGGACTATGACCTTCTTTGGCCAGATCTTCCAATCTTTTCACAATTACAGTTCACTGCGCCCGCTCCTTTAAATTTAAAGGGTGGCGGCTTTCAAGCTTACGTTATTATGAGAGAAAGGTTTGGAACGAAGTAGCTCGCCTAAAAGGAGAGGTACGAAGTCACTCGACTGAAAGTAGAGGAAGAAAAACCAATGTTTTGGATTTTGGAGTTTTCTCCCCAACCTAGCTTAGGGGGTCGTTAGACCGTAGATTGCTACTGAAAAACATTGCTAGGCTAGCGCAGTTCGCTTCACTCTTCAAGCTCCGCCCCTCTTACTCAACCTCAACATCTATAAAAAATCCCTTTCTCCTTTTCTAAATAAGGTAAGCTTTGAAGTCGTAGCTTGCTGGTTTTTCCATCATCCAATCCACAACAAATCGAATGAAACCTGGCAAAAAAGAAGTGAACACTCTGCTGAGGAACGAAGTAGCTCGCTTAAAAAGAGAGGGACGAAGCTTCGTGTTTGTTTTTCTTCAAACCCCAATCCGCCCTCGCTCACCGCTACTAATAGGGTCTCGGTTGATATCTGTTCCTTTAGCTACTAAGATGTTTTAGTTCTCTAAGATTGAAAATTCCAAAGAACACAGACTAGCCACGGAGGTTGGATATGGTTTCCCGATCGGAGATCCATAGATCACAGACGGTATCTCCCCGTGGCCTTTCGCCTTTGAAAGCGTCCTTCCTTCTCAATGCCCGGGCATCCATCCAATGCATTCTTTTCGATCTTGTACCCTATGTAGGCTTGCAAAGCATAGGCTAGACAAGTGGTACACTTCACACCAACCCAATCTCGACGAAAAAAGGAAAAGCAAGTACATCCTTAATGGCCTCTATTCCTGACGTTAACGGCCTCTTTCTTAGAACTCATTCATAGGCACTTTCAATTAGTTAGACTTCACAAACTATATAAAGAAATAGTTGAAGCGTGCGATAGAAAGCAGAAAAACGAATTGATTGACTATTGAGTGCAAGCCCGTTAATAGATGACTATGGGCAGTTCAAGTGCGCTTAAAGTCAACTACAACTAGAAGGCATGCCGATCTTGCCACCAACAAACCTTTGACTTTGGCTGTGAAAAGCTCCAAATAGGCACACAGTAGTTTAGAGTAGAAGGAGTGAAAGCCACTTGATTGTAAGGAAAGGAGCTCTAAGTTGTAATTCAATAGTGACAAAATTAGTCATCTGTGCTCTACAGCTACTGGTGTCATTACCCTGGAAAGAGGTGGAACCAATCAAAACTGAACACTAGCCCCATTTTGTAGACGGGTTGGGACCGACCTTCTATCCCAGTGAACAATATTCCACTGATTAGGCGGGGACATGATTCAAACCTGCAATCTTCAGGTCCTGATCCTGATGAGTTGACCAATTCCTCTACCCCACTTCTTCCCCTTCTCTTTCGAACTCTGAAAACGAAGGTTCAACTTGCATGTGTTAAGCATATAGTCTGATTAGCATGATGTTCACTTCTTAGCTCTTAGGCCACTACCTAAAGGTAAGATTTTCGCTCTTTTCCTCTTACATAACAATGATGGAGGAGATAGTAAGCACGACTTTCTACGCAACAATTTCTTCTTCTCTTATGATTTCTCAAGTTACAGGGGGGAGACCAAGAGAGTAGATTGGCTGGTTTTTCCAGTCAAGTATAGTTGTTAACCCCAGTTTTGAATATGAATTTGAATAGATTGTCTTTATTATTATAAATATAGCTTTTTTTATCTTCCACCCTATCTCCACAACTTTGGGCGACCCCCATCCCTTCCTCTTTTTTTCTCTTTCAAGCATGGACCTTAACTTAACGAACTGGCTTAGTAAAGTAGAAATCATTAGCTGTAAATTGTTCATAGTCAGCAGTGGAAGAGGGCGTAGCTTTGATTGCTCAAGTTACCCTCTCATGGTGAATGTGAAAAAGAATTTCTTTTGTTTAGCAATTGTCTTATAAGGAAGATGCTTCCCATGTGCCTTATCAATAATTAATAAGGAAGACCGGGCTAAAGGTAACTACTTTTTGCTCACCCGGTGAAAGGCATAGTAGGTAAAAAGGCTATTGGTTGCTTTACTTCCTTACCTCGGGTAGGTTGAAAAAGCTGCTAAGAAGAATAATTTTCTTTTCTCTTGTGACCTTCCACGTCAAGGAGGGTTGAAGGGATCTATCCCAATAGCCTTTCCCGAGGTGCGTAGCATTCTTTATAGCCATTATGAAAGTTCCCGAAAAGAAAGAGGTCTTTGTTGCTTGACTGCGTGAACTAGGTCCAGGTCTTGCTTTTGGCATTCCCGCTATTGATGTCCCATCGCGTTAGCTATTTAAGGGTGAAAGGGATTGAGGAATGAATAGCACGCAAAGTCCTTGCTAGGAATTCTGAGTAACTTTCTGTATTCTCGAAGGTTATAGGTGAAGCTTACTTCCTGCGGTAGTCCCTTGGACCTTAGCCTCTTAAGGGTTGGGTTCTAGTGGCGGGCTCTTGGGTCGTCCGGACCCATATCTGGTAAAAGTGGTGGCCTGGTTGTCCCCACACCCCCTTATCATGCATGTCTGTGGGAGCAGTTTGTGCTAGAGTTTTGGCGCTCGCCTTATGGTTCTCAGTCCTCTTTTTCCAAGACCCACTTTACTAGATTTAGCCAATTCGTGTGCGGTTGGGATTCCCCCATAGATTCTACAGATTCATATTTGGATGACCCTGCGCATAAGAATAAGGATAGGGATGTCGATTCAGATGTGGCTAGAAAGGCTCGTTTGAGTGATTCATAAACCCTCGTCGGGATAAACAAGCACAAGTTTCATCCTCTACTTATGGGAATGCTACTTCGAGAAATGCTGCTTCAGGATAAACTAGATATGTTGCGAGAGAAACTAGATATTTTCCTATGGCTTGGACCCTTTCACTCGAGAAATCAAAGGGGGGAAAGAATTTTTCAAGATACTCACAAGAAGGTGGTCTACGACCATTAGATCCCTAGAAAGAGGAACAACTAAGAAGAGAGGGGTATAAAAGAAGGAAAGGAATTTATTTGATCTGGATTTTGTTCCCTCTAGGTTTATAGCACGCTAGGCTAGCTAAGAAAGGTATTCTATCTTTCTCTTTTTGTTGTTCGGCTCGATAGAATTTTTTAGAATCCTCTTTTAGCTTCCTCTTTCCATAGATATGAAGACTATAAAATGTCGATCAGAGAGCAGGGTTGTTGTAATATATAGAAGTAGTTAAGGGCTTGACTGAGTAGTAGATATGGGATTGAGGGGCGCAGGAGTAGGGTTGTACTCTAGAGGTAATGCTATACTCCATTTTTCCTCTCGTCTTCCTTTCTATTCTCACTCTCATCAAACTGATGAATGCAATAAGAGTAGAATCGCTTTCCCTTACTAGGTTTAGGAATCTGTAATTCTTCAAGAAGACGAGATTACACCGGATCAAAAGAAAGATTCTTATCGAGAGACAGATTACAACAAAAATGACTCATGAGGATAGCTGGAAGCAAGAAACATTCTTTTGTGGCTTACCCATTCTATAAGAGAACAGTTCAACTGGTTAGGCGGTCTAAGCATTAGCACTTTATTTAAAGTAGTGTGCATCATCTGGGGTGATAAAAAAGAACCATACCCTGTTGACAGTGTCCCTGTCCCTTAATCATTAGGCTACCCTCGGATTCTTCCCTCCAGATATTAATGAGGTGGGCGGGAAGGATAGAGCCCAACTTATTATATACGGATACATATATTCCTGGTCATTCTAATCTTGATATAGTACCAACAGGCCTATTCTTTGACTCTCCTATAGTGTATAGTATATTCTTTCCATCTTCCTACTAGGATAGATATTCTAACAAAAAACTACCTAGCTTAGCTAGTTGGCAGTTGCGCATCGTGAACTGCATCGGAAAGGGCATCCAATCTCTCTTTTATGGGCTCTTTCCCTCTTATCTGACCTATCCGAGTTAGCCCTCCCAAGCAAACAAAGAGGTGGATTATCTAATCTTGAAATAGGTCATCCCGGCTATCCTGATCTTTTATCTGTTCATTTTGTCAGGTATCTGAATCATACGATTCTGAGGATTCTGCTTTTCACATTCATTCTACAAGACCAAATCGAGGCCTTTCCTAGCTAGTCGGAATAAAAACCTAAACAAAAACCTTCATTGAACCCGTTCTTCCTATCCTTGCTACCTATGAAACGAATCCCTATTTCATTCACTAAAGAAGACGTAGTTGATAGATGGATGAATATACATTTGATGGCCAGTTCTATGAATCAACATCTCGAGTTGGAGGCATCACTGGGAAAAAAGTCATTTGATTCGGTTTTCTTGAAATCAATGAGTGGACTTGAAATCATAGATCCATTTTGTGATTCACGCGACTGAGACAAGAATCATATATCTTACCGACCCAGTGATGTTCTAAATGAATTTCAAAGATCTCGCTCGCTGTCGTAGAGAATTTTGTGAAGTGTTCTCCTGCCCCTGTCAGCTGAGATAAAGTCAACTGGAAACAGTGACCAGAGTCGTGGTTTGAAGTTGATGAGATGAGCCCAATGCATTGGATCGATGGATAAGAGAACTGAGTTAGCCGAAAAAGCGCTTGGGCGCTCTACGTATGATGTAGACTCCATCAGATACATATCGATTTCTTTTTGATGGATCAATAATAGATAGTTGTCTCATCAATAGATAGAAATAGGAGATTTTCCCTATTTTTGAGAGATTCCCTCTCTATCTCTTTCGATATATCAGAACAGATTAGGCTATCTATCAATTGATTTGAAAATAGCACGCTAGGCTCATTTGTCATTCATATTCGCCACGAAAACATAGCCTCCATAATAAGAAAAGCTAGAAGTACTCGCTTCACACCCTTGAATTATTATTCATGAATGAATTGGGAAAGATAACAGAAAGATTCGATTCTCACTTTGTAGAGCCGGTGCTGTTGTTTCCTGCACGTAGGTCCGTCCCCCACTCCTGTCCCGGGGCGCCAAGGGGATTTTGTTTTTGGAACAGACGACAGTGTTTTACTGACACCTCCAATCAAGCTTTTATTGCGACATGCTATGCTTCCTGCCCCATTGCTAGTAGGTTGATGCGTCGTGTGTCCGGCACACATGTTTTGGCCTTGTGTGTCCATAACTCAAAATAGGTGACCTAACGGCCTCCGCCCGACTAAACATACCAATAGTTACCAGATTTATATGAGCTATTGAGGAGTAAGCAATGATCTTCTTAAGATCGATCTGCCTTAAAGTGGTCGAGGAAGTATATATTATAGTAAATCCGCTTAAAGTATAAATGAAAGGAGTGGAACAAAGTGTCGCTTCGGGAAACATGGGTATTGAAAATCTTAAAAACCCATAGGTTCCCAATTTTAAAACTATTCTTGCCAAGATGACGGATCCTGCCAAAGGTGCCTCTACATGAGCTTTGAGTAACCAAATATGAACTGGTACCATAGGCACTTTGATGGCGAAAGAGGCGAAAGAAGAAATCTATAGCAAGATTTGGCACCGCTCACTAAATTCTTTGGTTAATGAGATTTGTAAATCGATTTGTCCTATTTGGAGAAAAATCAACAAAATAGAAAATAGCATAAAAACAGATCCAAGTAAAGTATAAAGGAACAACTGATATGCTGCCTTGATCTTTCTTTGTCTCGAACCCCATATCCCTGTAATAATGGTAGAGTCAGGGGTGGCCCCAAAGCGGAATTGTCCGGTGGTGCTTGGTCAAACCTCCAGTAGGTAGTCACTCCCTTCTCAGAGAACCGTACGTGAGACTTCCACCTCATACGGCTCCATCCCGAGCTTCCATCGTCGACCTTGGCATTAAACCACTATCTATGCATGTATTTTAGGCCTGGACTAACGAATCTTTTGCTTCTCAGGTGGTGTCAAACAATGGTGCTTGCATTGCGAGAGATGCCCGCCGGTAGGGTCCGACCTGATTCCCGCTCAAAAGAACCGCTCACTAGCTAGCCGGACTAGTGGGGGCCCTATCTGGAGACATACTGAAAACCATTCCTTTCAAACCGAATGCAATGCCCGTCTTCCAAATAAAAAAAAAGTGCTTGTTGGGTAGAAAGATTATGTGCGGCTTGTAGAGCACAGGTAAGGCATAGTCGGGTTGCTCACGCAGCGGATCACTCTCTCAGAGAGAGATAGAGGTGTGAAAGTAACAGCCTTATGTTATGGCCGCCCCCCAACTTACGGCCTTTACGTTACTACTATTTTGATGTGAGCGGTTCAAATTGGTTGAATCTTTCTCAATCATCCTGGTCGGAACTTGTATGCAGCACTTGTATGGAGCATAAAGGCTTGGAACTCTTTTCTTATCTGAATCTTAATGACATGACCCTACCCTATTCTCGAACCCCCTGCCGAGCTCTACCCTGCCCGCATTTCCTTGTCTTTTGAAGAGAACAAAAAAATCTCTCTACCTGCTGCCAACAGTCTTTCTTCGGAATTATCTGAACGGGTCGATCCTCCAATCCTGTTTGTTTTAGAAACTTATCCTAAGGTCTCCTCGCCAAAAGCTCCCTGACGACGACAGAGGAAGCAGCCCGTTTGCTGTGGTGGGGTGGCTTTTTACTTTCACAATAAGACTTGGACGATTATCCTTACCTTCGATAGCTTACAAGTTAACATCCATCCCTGGTCGGGTACAATTTCCTTTCGATTTCTTCCTTGTAGCCGTTACCCGAATTCGCGCAAGTGTGTCCACACACCCCAAACTTACTTGACCAGGAATCCTTTCTCGTGAATCAACACAACCCATACATACACCTAGGAGCACCCCATCCTGCATATCTATACAGGACCCGAGTAGGTGGGTCGAGGTCCTACCAGGTACCCACTACTCGGAGTACCCTACCAAAAGGAAAAAGATGTGTCTGTCAGGTTCGGTTCTTCTTAGTTGGGTTGGGCGGGTTCGGCCAGAAATGCTATGCTTACACAGAAGACTACCCCTCTTCCTGAAAGCTTCGCGGGGACTACTTTAGGATGATGGACGACCGCCCGTAGGGAGTTTACTGCACAAGGCCCCTGCAGAGGAAAGGATTTATCCCAGCGAATAGAAGATACTCAGCTCTGCACAACATAGGGATTAGCACACTTCCGGGAAGTGATATACCGTGAGTTTACGGTATTTCTAATACGTTTCACTTACAAGTTGTGTGTGTCTAGGGTTTTTTTTATATTGGTTTTTATGTGTTTTATCATGTTTTGCAGGAAAGGTGTTCAGGCGCGGAAGTTTAGAGATAGCTGAAGGAAATGCAGAAAAAGGCATTCACGGAGGTCATCTACGGACCGTAAGTCCATTCACGGTCCGTAGGTGATGACCGTAGATCAGCAGGAATGTGTTGAGGATAAATCAGGGAAATCTGACCAAGTGTGGAACCACGACGCTCATTAACGGTCCGTAGACTGATCTACGGACCGTACTGTTGATCCGTAGAGTGAGACTGCGAGGGTTCCAGTACCTGATTTTTGAAGATTCTAAGTATG